>DVQH01001534.1:0-12420 GCA_018231625.1 Papilio phestus | reverse complement strand
TTTATATAAAAACGTCAAGAAAAGCGAGTTGTCAACCAATCGAGTCTTCTCTGTATGTTTTTTTACTATTGGCAAAGTGGCCTTTTCTCGAGATGGGGTCAAAGGTAAAGAGTGTGCTTGCCCTGTGGCGATTTACAATGTAGGTATTTTCTTGAGCGAGCGAGAGGGTATCAAGCCAAGGCATGGTTCTAGACAAAGCACTTGCAGGAAAGCGACATGTTAAAGCTTGTTAGTTGTCGCATCTCGACATAGTTTGTTTTGCAACGAGAAGGTAACGGACTGTGTTTCTTATTAATTAATCAAAGGGATTAATTAGAAACCTAACATGCGAAACATAGGGATGTGTTGAAGGCGTGGAAACACCGGGCCATCGAGTGTGGAATACCATTGATCGATTTCCTTCTGGCACCGTCAGTCATTATGCAAATGGCCACCACTGTGGCCCGCCAAATGCAAATATTGATTCCGATAACGCTAGGGTGTGAGAAAGTGGGTGAGAGTGAGAAAGCCACATTTAATATTCAAAATGTTTGGCTCGAATCTGGCCTGTGCCCGTCTATCCACTCTTTGTGTCTGAAGTCAAGACAAAAGACAGTTTTTCTTGGTTGAGACAGTCAAGTTGCCGGTGGACTACACCTCCCGGGGGAAAGTTGCACTCGAGCAACTGAGTCAAACATACTCTTTTTGTTGTTTTTTAAAGTTAACAATTTACAGAACTCGGAGAGTTTTAGGTATTAAAAAATACGCAAAATTATTCTTATGTAAATTCCATAGTAGAAGATTTAAAATAGGTTAAGTAGCGAAAAACTCAAATTTACTCAAACTCAAACCAAAATATCTTAAATCGTTTCAACAAACCAGAGGCTTTTGTTTAAAGTTTTCTCTTATCTTATACTCATCCAATGTCATCTTCAGTAAACTGGTTTCAACACTCAGTAAGTTAACAAGCTAAGATGACCACAAAAAGAGTGATTTCACTAGAGATGTGAGCAGTGCCCAAGAGGACATCATCGCCATGCCAAGTAGCAAGTGAAATAAAGCCTAGTGGCACGCGAAAATTCCCAGTAGAGTAACGATGTGGGTGAGGGTGTGTGTGTGTGTGTGTGTGTGTGGGTGGGTGTTAGTGTGTGCGTGTGTAGGTGCGTGTTTCCATTTTTAAATTATCACTGCACGGTTGTTTTGGTTGTTTGAGACACCTCTTTTTTCTGGTTGAGTGGTGGACAGTGAGTGTGGGTTTGTTTGACAGGGCCAATTACGCGCCAGTCGGCCAATCAAACCACGGGGATGCCGCGGGCTGAGTTTGGCCGCTTTGCCAGAGTCTGATTCGACCAGACGATAATCGAGTTAATTCCAGGGGAAAAATTGGTGAACCAAGTGGTACATCGATCGCCGCGCCACTGGCCATCGGTGGTGCTTGGTCGTTAGGTGCACATTACGAGCAGAATGGTAGAATTGGTCGCGGGACTCATTCTAATTGGGACCCGCTTGCGCGCGCTCTCTCTCTCTCTCTCTCTCTCTCTCTCTCTCTCTCTCTCTCTTAGCCCCAGCCTCATCGCTATCACACAGGCCGATCTCGTTTCTCTTGCCTTCCATCGATCTTCCGGTCGGATCGATTTAAAATCACACACACATATACAAAGAGGCAAAGAGCAAAAGTGTTGCTTCAAATGTGTGAGAGAGAAAATCAAGACTTAAGAGAGAGAGAGAGAGGAGAAGAAACAATGAAAAGCAAACCTGATCGAAAGTAGCTTGGTTTTTGCGTTACCATTGAAGTCAGAGATACGGAAGCTGGCGCTAATGGGCAGTTTGCAAGCTAGTGAGTAAGCCAAAACAAAACACATGTGCTTGCCGTGTGATGGTATTGTGTTTGCTTACAACCCAAAATATGGATCGAATGCAAACAGTAGCGAGGACTGGGCGTTGAGACACAAGTCACAAGACAAGATCGAATATGCGATTGATCAGCGGTGTGATGCTGCCGACAAATTTTGCTCTTCGCTTCTATTGACCAATATCCTGTCTCTCAGTAGGTCGCATCGCTGGTTGGAAAGTTCCAACCGTTTCTTGGCAATTTGAGTCACTCAAACTTGGATAGATAAGCCAAGCTTCGACCAGTGCTACCAGTATACGACAAATTTCAAACTCAATATGTCAGGACATTCTTGCACCATCTTGATATCGCAATAAGTTTGTGATACAGAGAACGGTGGAGAAATAGCACAACAAATCCGATTAACTTCATTTCGCCACCGGTAACATGGTGGAAAAACAAAAAAAACTAACTCCAATCTACTGCTCGTTCTATCAAAGTATTATCAAAGTGGTTATTTTTGCGCAAACATACTCATCAATTAATAGAGATTTGAAGATTAACAAGGTAAAAACTACTAGAATAAATTTTTAACGAGTTATTAAGCTTGTGCACATGAAATGATAGTTTTCATGTTATTTTTAAAAATATTTTTAAGTAATAAATCTTATAATCGGATTAAATTCCTTAATAAATCTAAAACTGAATATCATGTTATTGACATTTGACCCAAACCATTAATGGTGAAACATTGCATTCAAAAACGATAAAAGACTTGGCTTAAAGGTCAGAATAAAAGTAATGAAAAAATTCGTTTACCCACAAATCTATCAAGTTGTTGACAATCGATTGGCGCATAAAGTGATAATGATGTGTCTAGCGAACAAATACAATCTCGAATGCATTATTTGCATTTTTTCAAATCCAAATTAGCATAAAAGTTTACAACAAGGGAGGTCACTCACTCGCTCACACAATGATGACCACTTGAAACAGCCTGACAAAAACGGTTGATCGATCTGTACTGTGGAACACGTTTTTGCAAGTCAACATCCTTTCGACTTTGGAAGAAGACTAGCCATCCATTTGCAAGCAGTGCAAAGTGTGTCCGTGTGTGGTGCGTTTTGTTTATTATAAAAAGCAAACGTTTGTTTTCGCCGCCCCCAGCATGCTAGTTCGCTTCGTTTGGTCTCCGAATGCAATTTGGCAACATGGTTGCTTGGCTAGGGCCTGTTGGTAACCCCCTCCCCTTCCCCCGTTTGGTTGGGCCCATCCAGTGCAAGTCTATGAGGCAGTCGGGCAGTATGTCTGTCAGTCAGTCAGCCGGCCAATCGATTCGCCCCCAGACTGGTCGCATCTTGTCGCAACTCTTATCTGTTTGTCTCTCACTCCACTCGGCCCCGAGTCCGAGTTCCAATTTGAATTGATCGATCACTTCCAATTGACATCGCTGATCGAAACGGCGTGCAGCGTGGTGCGACTCGACTCGACATGCACACAAGAGAGCCATGTCAGTCAGCGTGCTTCAAATGCGTGCACCATAATCTTCACTCAACCCAAAGATTTCACAGCTTGCAATTTTATTGGCAATACTCGGGAAAACTTTTGGCAGAAAGCATAGCTTTGGGTAGACTTTGAAATTAATAACTTTGCTAATTAACTCACCCGATCTTTATCTCTGTCTCAAAGTATTTCTGGATTGTGTGTGTCTCAAAGGGCGCGAGCATTCAACAAAGCCATCTATTTTTTCACAGTCGAATCGGTCAAGCAACGAAGCAAGAAGCGAAGTCAAGCAAGTCACGAGAAGGAAGGAAGAAAAAGTTGAACCAAAGTTGATTTTTATCACCGCATAAGAGAGAGAGAGAGAGAGAGAGAGAGAGAGAGAGAGGAATTGAGTGAAGAAGACAGAAGATTGTGTGAAGCAGCAGAGTGTGAGATATGCAGCGAATGTCAATACGAAAACGGGCAGAGACTCGAAGTCTGTCACCGGACAAAATCGATCTCACTAGTTCCACTAGACAGTGCCACACACGCGACAATCTTTTCGATCTTTCCACACTTTGAGTCGGTTTGCTAGCCTCTTCGAATTGCAAATGCAATCGCGACACACTCACACATGCTTTGAGAAGCAAACAGACTCTGGCATACCAGGGGCCAAGGCGGGAGTTTATAATACTCGAGGAAACGGCCTTAATAGAGTTCAAGATTGGATCCGATGGCGATGGCGCGACGCAACGAGAGACACTCGGAATTTTGATTGAGTTTACTCATCTTCTTTTCATCCTTCTCTTGCTTTGGGGATTATGAATTCAAAATATGAGAGATCGTCAAGTGTTTTGTTCGACTTGGCCAATCAACTCGCGTACACTTGCCTTTTGCCTTCAAATGTCTCGATTGCATTACTACTATGCGCGGATTACTGATACTGACAGCTGGACCCCAAGCTGCCATCTGACATTCCATTCAATATTACTATGTATTCATTGAAAGGAATTTTTAAAATAAATTTTCAATGTCAATGTCTAGAATAAATTCTCAAGCCCCCAATTTAGTCAAAAAATAGGCATTTTTAATTTTTTCACTTTTCAATCGATATGATAAAACCACAATACCACCATATCTCTCTGTGGTAAGCCCAGAAACGTAATTCATACATCCATTTTCCTATATAAACACAGACAGTGGAAAGTTAAAAAGTTTATTTTTTAAATAACAAAAATAGATCAACATAAAGAGGGTGTTTTTTTGTACAAGCACAAACAACAATAATAATATAACAACAAACAACAGAAATAGGAGCAGTAGAAAAGGTTTGAAATGGTGGTAAGTTGGGCCAATCACTTGCACTTTAACCTTTGTTGTACTTTAACCGACGCGGCTCGATTGATGATCCATCAATGCACTGGCCTCTATTTGCCTTCAAACCTCTTGGGTCTCATTTATCAGCTCTGTGTTGAGCATAAATTAAAAAAATCCTATCGTCGTCTCGTTAGTTGTTGTTGGAGTTAATAAGTAGTACGTTGCCCTGTTCGTTCATCTGTGATGACTTGGAATGGCTTTGGTTAAGAATATCTGGCAGCTGGGTGGAGGGTTGTGGACTCGGTGTGAGCACCATCGGATGGCGCACCAATGCTTCTAGCTCAATCTCTTGGGGTTTGTGGTGATGATGCTGATGGTAGTGGTTATTGGAACCAATTGGCACTAGTTGGTCACTCAAATGTGTTAGATCGTAAAGAGCAATATGTCCGTGTGGATCGTACGGATTGGGCTCGTAGTTATAGCTATTGTTGGCACCAGTTGGCTCGTTGAGCAACACCAAACGGGTAGTGTAATCATTGGGTTGCGAGACCATTGTTGTGGCGTTGCTTCCAATGGTGATAGAATTGTTAAGCTGTGCCCCATAGCTCGGTATTTGATCTGAAGTACTTGTTACCGTGGTGGGTGACGACGAGAGAGCGTGGCTTTCCACTTGTCCTAACAGCAATTGGTACTGATTCGGGTCAGCTTGGTGACTTGTCTTGTTTGATTCAAGCATCATCATGATTGTCTCTTGGTCTTGTGGATTCGAGCTAGCGGTTCCATCAGTGCTGCAGCAGATTGAGTGCGGAAATCGCAATTCAGTTGTACTGTCCGTGTCGGTGCTGCATTCAATGCGATCTGCCGAATGAGAGCTAACTTTCATGCAACACCCCGAGCCTCGTCGCTTGTTCGCTATTGGTCGATGACGGTAAGAGACCAAAAAGAATGAACCAAAGAGAAGAGCAAAAGCTAGTGCTACCAGCACTGCAAGCAATACAATTCGGTCAGTGGTAAGTCGAAAAGATCGAAAATGGGACAGTATTGACTGTTGCTCATCTAAATTGCTGTTATAGCTGTTGGGCCTCAAAATTTGTTTAGTTACGATTCCTTGTGAAGTGTGCCCATCGTTCGAAGTGTTGCTGCTTCCTGAAGAGCCAAATCCAAGCTCTGGCAAGTTGGCTTGCGTTGATAATTTAAGATAAAAGTCAGCGGAAGCGAGATGATTTTCCATTGCAATTGACATATCGTCATTCGGTGGCTCGAAGAAGCCAAGATCACTTACGGTAAGCTTCATAGTCAATTCTGCAAACTCAGGTATTGGCGGTAACTCAGCAGCGCTAGGAGAGGTCTGATGCAGTTTGCTTCGGTACCGAGCCAGCAAAGCGTTTCGGAAAAGTTCGTACTCAGCTACTAGTGCTCGATGGAAGTACTCGCGAATAAAGTTGTCGCTGACTAGAATACGAGCATTGCCCGAAGTTGAGATGTCACAGTAAAAGTACTTGCTGAGCAAGGTCACTGGTTGGTGCCAAGTAGTGTTGGCGCTAGCGGCAGTTTCGTTGAGAATGAATCGAAGTAAGGTGTCCAATGTGTGGTTGCCAGTAGTGTAGTCACGAAAAAAAAATCTGATGCTGGCAGCCAGTCGACACGCAAACTGATTTGTCTCTGGAAGATCGTTGTCGGCCACAGTAGTATTAAGCAAAATACGCCCCGGGAAGAGTTCATTCACACCCTCGAGCAGTGTGACATAGTAGCGATCACGCAGGAACAAAGGTGGCTCGTCGTTCTCATCATTCACATCAATCAACACCGAGGTACAAGAAGATTGGTTGAACTTGGCACTAGGGTTTGCTGTTTTCATTGACCAGTGAAAGCTGTTGGCGTCGCCTCCGATAGCTCGATCGGTTGCACAGATCTTAATTGTGAAGTGATCAATTGATTCACGATCAAGACAACACACGGCGGTAGAAACAATGCCCGATAATTCGTCGATGTCAAAGATGAGCTCGCCCTCCGAGTTGACTCGGTTCATCTCGATCGAGTAGCGCACGATGGAATCGGCGTCGCGGTCAATGGCAGTAAGCCGAATCACGTCGACTCCGGCAGAGAGATTCTCGGAGACGTTGGCGCGGTACTGGAGTTGTTCAAAGTAGGGCGCGTTGTCGTTGATGTCGCGAACGCGGACCAGTACCAAGACACTACCATTCACCTTGTCTCCGCGTTCGTCCTCGGCCGAGATGTTCAGTCGCCACAGATCACGTCCGGCGGGTGGGTCTCGGTCCAGTGGTGCTATGAGGAAGAGCTCGCCGGTAAAGGCGTTGATCGCAAACCGACTCCTCTCTGGGTGCTCGTAGTCCACCCCATTACCTAGATTACAAAGCTCACCATCAGTGGGTGAAATAGTCAACTGTAGCCATTGAGGCAGAGACTTACCGCTGAGAATGAACATCAACCCGTTGCCGGTGCCACCGCTGCCACTGTTCACTCCACTGACTTCGTTGCTTCGCTTCTGGTCATTTATCATCACAGCTTTTACCT
Source organism: Papilio phestus (assembly GCA_018231625.1). NCBI lineage: Eukaryota > Metazoa > Arthropoda > Insecta > Lepidoptera > Papilionidae > Papilio > Papilio phestus. The sequence continues at coordinate 5,276 of DVQH01001534.1, read as the reverse complement.
GTCAGGAGGAGTGAGGCCAAGTTAACATTGGGCCAATTCAATTTGGACTCTGCACACCAATCACACCACCCCCGACACTATCACTTGCGCCACAGAATGCCTCCACTCTTTGGCATCGACACTTTGCTAGCATGCTAACTTTAACCCCCTCAGTGCCAACTTCATTTACCAATCTATGCGAAACAAGTGAAACTTGTAAAATTAATTGCATTTCAAAATAATTAAATTTAACAAAATTGTTATTAGTTTATAAAGAGTACAAAATGTGTCTACAACAATTGTGTTTCAAAAATTTATCTCATGATGGTCAACGTTTTAATCACATTGAAACAGACACGCAAGTGTGCCGAGACGCGGTTCATTTATTAACTCAATTCGGATTTCAAGAGAAAAGAAGAGCTGGAGAAAGAAAGAGACGGATAGGAGCTGGTAAAGAAAAATGGAACACTGGTCAAGCAAGTGAGAGAGAGAAGTGGAGTATAGTGGAGAATCGTTAAAATAGTTTAAGCGTTAAATTGAGTGCCATCTCTCTCCCGGGGTATCTCGAATTGGATCAAGAAACAGTCTATGTGTGCGTATATGTGTGTGTGTGTGAATTGAAAAATTAAATTGCCAAGAGAGAGAGAGAGAGAGAGATGAGATGAAAGTGGTGGGAGTAAGTGAGACAATTTAATGTTACTTGTGCTGGTAGTGGTGGTGGACACACAATTTGTTCCGTGGGGCAAGCAACACACACACACACAATGGTCCCGGTAGATGCCTCAACCCCAGCAGGGACTGAACTAGCTAACGACCAACCAAAACGAAGCAATGAGAGGCTGTAATTAATCGAAGGCGAGATGCGATTCACCGATAGTGAATTGCATGTACTCAGCCCTCGCTCATCGAGTCTTATTAATTAAAACTAACTGCGCCCTTCGATGGGATGATTATCGCTTCGAAAAGTGCCTCACTCGGGCACAAGCCTATCCTATCGGCGACGGTAATCATGTAGATCCAAAGTTTTAAGGAAAATGATGATTATTATGCGATTACATAGTACAGAGTTTAGATTTTCAAAGTTAAGTCTCCATTACGGGATATATACCACACCCTTGCTGATGTAGTGGTAACCGCCAAAACAGTGATGATTTAAAAGTCAAATTAAAATAAATAATACAAACATTCTGTTGGCGAAACACTGGTATTTAGCATTTAAACCAAAGTTAAACATTATTAAACATATATTTCAAAACCTTCAACTGTATTGCTTAAAGTGAAAATTGAAATTTACAGCAATATTATTTATGTATATTCTGAGCTTTAAATTCCGACTTAAAGGTTAGCTTTCCTGCAAGGCAATTTTTCTAAGTATATTCAAAGTTATTATCAGTGGATGATCAAAGTTGGAGGCAGTGGAGGTCAGTGAAAGCAAGTGTTGAAAGTTAGATTGAACTGGAGTGTCACTGGCAAATTCAAAGTGCATGTCGGGTGGTGGGTGGCTCATCAGTGATGTTTGAGTCATCAGTGCGTCACTCAGTGGCAATGGTAGTGGTACTAATTGTCCGTTTGGCACTTGCCGCTCACGTTGGTGCGAGGCCGATGGCCCTGCGTCACCCACCGATCTCTGTGCTTAATGGCCACGCGCACACCACCACACCACGCGTCCCATCTCCACCCTAATGATGGGCGCATCAAATCTCGCTCTCTAACTCTCACTCCATCTCCCTTGCTGGCATTTGCCTCGGGTCGTTTAGATTAGCGTTCACTCGGCTTTAATGCTTTGCCGGCCATTTCCACCAGACTTTCCTCATTTTTGAAAGCTTTAAAAATAATAAAAAACAAATCTGATTGCATTGGCTATAGTCTTAAAAGCGGATATGCATGTCTATAATTTTGCAAACTTAATAACCTTGATTTGAGCTTTTTGGTGTTCATAGAGACTTGGCATGAATGAAGCTGCAGGCGATACTGGAATGGATAGATGGCATAGTGGGTGATGACATGCGTCGTGGCAAACCAATCAGCGCGCACATCGTTCGCCGACTGGTGGTCATTGCAAATTAATCGCGACACAATTGGACACTGACCAGATGACAAATGATGGCTCTGCTCGCTGCCTGGGAACTCGAGGACGAAGACGTCCACTAGTGAGCGCGCATGGTGGTGCCTGTTTTACTGAAATTGAATTCTGCCACTTAGAGTGGCCAGTGGCTACTGTGAGCGGTGCCACTGATCCGGTGGTGCCATGACCACCACCGAGTGTGTCCTACCAAGCCAACGCCATCGGACCCACGCCTGCCAATCTCCATCGTCAGCCGTCCATCATTAGCGATAATGGAAAATCTTTAGTCGACTACGAGGACAACCAAGCTAAAGAAACCATGAAAAAATCGGTCCAGTTTATATTTAATTATATTATGACTGCACTGCGTTGTTGCTGCTTCTTCGTTTTCTTCTTTGGACTTGTCAAATGATCTAAATTCCTAATTGTTTGAAGATCACATTCAGTTAAGCTCACTTTTCCTTCTTTTTTCTTTACATCACTCTACTAGATGTTAGTGTGACCAACTTAACCACTTTTTCTCTTCTTGGTAATTTCCCTAAAATCGAAATTTAGAGTTGCATATTTTATTGTACTTTCTAAGATTGATAAAATATCCAATATATTTATGAATTATTAATAACTATAGTAATATATCTGAACTATAAACAAAAAGCAAAAGTTATAACATCACTTAACGTCTACTTTCACCAACTACTGGCACCATCACCAAGCCCTCTTGGTGCTCGGATTGCAATCGCTTTTCCACTAAATTGTGCAAGAAAATCAAATCTTAAATTCAATTTCCGCAACCTCATTTCCTGTTTACTCTTTAGGCTACTGCTAGTTTGTGGTAAATTGGTGTGCAGACATTTGCGTTGACATGGGTTTCTCGGTGCTCTTTGCACTCTAAACTTACCTGGAACAGTTTCTTGGGAAGGTCTTTTTCCTCCTCGTTGATCAATACCTCATAAACTGGTTGTTGTGGTGATGGTGGTGAGGCAGACACCGATTCGGACGAGGCCTCGGCACTTGAGCTGCTTGATATCACAGATGACTAGGGAAAACAATCAAAATAAGAATATGAAGCTTAACCAGACAAGTTGCGTAATCCATATTTATTTTTTAAAATCATTAAGACTTTTTTGAATTTATGTATTTGAAGCTAGAATCCACAAATAAAAATTGACAAAAAATAAATCTTACTATGAGTCATCATTAATGACAAATGTGACATGTATTAAGTTGTTGATAGTTTACCTTTTTGGTCTTAATCGTGAGCAATCGATGGTCTTTGTTTGAAGAACTAGTGATGGGTTGTCGCAAGGGTTGGGCACTGGAGTAGTCGAGCCTGTCGTTGCTCAAGCTGTGTCTGCTCAGATTGGTGTGAGCCACGAAGCCAGCACTACCAATGGCGACTTCACTTGATGAATGATCGATCGCAGCCAGTCTCTCGGTGAGCAGTGACGATGGCTCTGGCACTTGTGCTCCGCTAGGGCTCGCTCTCTCCTCACCCCAAGGCACCAACGATGACGCCGATGATGATGGCGAGGATGATGATGATGATGATAATGGATCTAGATGGCAAACAACAATTGATGAGATTCCACACTTGTGATTAATGAACTTAAATTAATACCAGACGTTTTGAGATGTATTTATTAGGTCATCACTTTCATAAGTCACATTTTTTGCGTTAGAGATCAGTGTCTTCTCCACACTAGATAGTATAGTTAATTTGATTAAAATAATAATTAATTACAACTTCTCTTATCTACTGTTGAAATTAAGATTAAAACTTGAATTTTAAAAAATGTATCAGTTACTCTATACAATATTTAAAAAATTAAATTCAACAAGTACCGCCAAATTTTTATTATCAAGTAGTATCAATTTTGTCAACCAATCCATTTATTTTTGAAATTTTAGTAATTTCCTTAAAACTTACTTTGATTAATATACTTTTAAGTTGAGCTTTTTCTTGTACAAATAATACAACTATCTACAGGGAATTTAGCTAAAATAAGAAAAAACGCTTAAAATGACTTAAAAGCTCATCTATGGATGAACAATTTTAGCCACTCTTAAGCTTTAATATCAATTAGTTAATAAATATTTTTTAAAATTGCTTCAAAATCCCGGAAAGTAAGTGTGAGTTGGAAAAACTAATGGAAAAAACACAAAATAAAAGCAAAAATCAAATTTTCCTCACTAGAGTGGAATTCAATTAATGAGAAATAAGCTCCGAACCGACTTGACATTGGCCATTGGTCTAAAGTATACCCTTGTTGTCCATTGTTAGCACTATGCTTCAACCAAAAAAGTACTTTTCCTTTCTTCTCAAACCTTTTCTCTCTCACCCACTCCTTATCTCGAGGAATTATAAGAAACTTTCTCTCGCTTCACTGTGTTCGCAGAACAAGAGTTTTGCATTTCAGAGTGTTGCTTGGTTGCGGCACACACACACAGTTGTTACCCTCAATGTGATGAATTGAAATTCTAATTAAACGTACCAACATACTTTTATGTCTTGGCGCTGTGGTATGGAAATTTTTCCGAATGATGCACTTGTCTACTCTCTCTCTCTCTCTCTCTCTCTCTCTCTTTCTTTTTTTCTAGTTACTGGCCAGCAAAAAGTTTCCGCGTGCCAGCAACTAGAAGCCGACTATGCTAATCCAATGGCAGAGGCCGCCACCACTTCTCTAATTGAGCCGTTCTCCACTTGGTTTTAATTAATTAAAATGTAACCAACAAGACACTTGCACACAAACACACACAACCCTTCTAATCCAACAAGTTTGCGTAAACCCAGTTGGACAGTACAACTATAGATGAGGTGTTGCTCAATAATTTTGCGTTTAAAACTATGTGACAACATGTAACCTGAACTTTGTGCTAATTAGATGTGTCGTGATTGTTGGCGTTAGTTTGTGTTAAGTGAGATTAATTCTGGATTAAGCATTTTGCATAGACACATAGCACATTTATCTTGATTAATAATTCAAAAATGACAGAACAAAAAAAATAAAATAAAATAACTTTCTTGCTTCTATTAATTGAATTAATATATAATTTCACATATATTTCATAAGTTTTACTATCAAATCAAAAAATAACTTAAATTGGAATTGATTTTAGTTTATTCATTATTATTTAAAAATTATTGTCAATTTAATAGGACTTTAGAACTTAAAGTTCAACAATAGTGAAGGCAAATATATATGTAACGCCATCTAGGAATAATGAGCTGCAC
>DVQH01001533.1:0-12435 GCA_018231625.1 Papilio phestus | reverse complement strand
ATCTTAAGTGCCTTTATTCATATCATACACATTACTGCATATTAAATTATAGTGGACGAATAATTGTTTAGACTCCAGACGAATATTTTTCATTTAGTAAAATTACTTGAAAATAATTAAATACTTAATCCGAGTCTTTTGACTTCAACTTCGTATATTCACGTATATTAGATATCTAATCTATAGTAGTCTATATCTATACTAGGCTACTAGTAACAAATGCTATATTTTTAAATTTCTTGTGGACGAAGTCGCGAGCAACAGCCAGTACCTTATAATACGTTTTTGCGCTTTTGATCATTTCATCGAAAAGGTGAAAGGTTAATAGGAGGGTTGGAGTGGCATCGTCTGTCTGTTCGTTTCGCGAAGGGGATTGGGAAAGGCTGCTATGAAACGAGTGGCCCAAATACGATTTTATTCATTTTTCACGATGACAGCGACTTGCACGGCCTGGCACTGAAATAACTTTTCTTTCAGGCTCAATGACAAACGTGATATTTTTACAATATGTTGGTGACATCATATCATATACTGATATTGACATTTTTATAATTAGCTAAATTTTATATAGTATTTTATTTATGTCTGTTATTTATTTAGTGAAGGTATTCCTTATTTTTAAAACCAATATTAAAAATCTAGTATTTCCAGAATGAATTCTAACAGACTGTATCTTTTTTTGGCAAGCAGACAAAATAACGATAAAAATCGCATACTTTACAACAATTGTTCTCACAATGGGTTGTATTTTAGTAATAAATCAAATTTGATTTCCATCATCTCATCAATGATCTTGTCTGTGGGTGTATGACTGTTAATGTTCGAGCTTGTAGAGCAAGTTTCTACGTCAATTAATAATACAAATAGGTTTATGTTATCAATTATAACCATTATTATTCTCTACAAAAACGAACCAGTTTGTTTTAATATTTGTCTTTTAGTCTATGAAGTATATTATGACATCATTTAATGCACCAAAAAAGTGTTGCATTTCATCAAATGTTATATGACATTCGCGTGACTTACATGTTTAAGTTCTATTAAAATTTAACGAACACTTTCTTTATTTCCAAATATCTTAACTTGGGTTTAATACTGACACGAGATGCTTTTTAAACAACACGATAGAATATAATATATTTCAAGCTTAAGGTCATAGACCTATTTACAGTTAAGTAACCGTTAATTTTTTAGTGATATACTGTAAGTATGTGTAAATTTAGCAAATATCTGTATATTTGTATTAATATGAAATATTGTAAGATACAACGTTGATCAATAGCGAATAAAATGTATGAAATAGCTTCCGTTATACTAATATTGCAAGTTCACCTTCAGATAAGTTAAATGTTTTCGCAAAAATGCAAGCGCCGGAAAGCCATTAAGGTAAACTGCAGAAATTAAACCATTTTAGGCACGACTGCATGCAAAAAATTAACTGCATGATATTTTAAATAAAATAGTTTCTGGTGTAACTATTCAGATTTGGGTATTATAAAGAAAAAATAACTGGAATTTTGTTATGTTTAACACTATCAAATTGAGGTGTCTTTTAAGTTAAGCATGTTACTTGTCCCAGTAATACTTTATTCACTGCTTACACCAAAAGCAAATGTTGCCTTGAAGATATTCAAGCGTCTTACAATAATTATTTAAAATTAAAGGTGCGCAAGACTACCAAAATAGTAATGACGCCATTTCAATGTAGCATATTTCGTATTTGACTTATAAACCGACAAAATCTATAGCAACGTATGTAAAAGATTTATTCTATATTAGGCATACGCATCTCCATTTTGTTCGGGTTACTTTTTGTTTACCATTTAAGCAGACAATTTATGAACAAGTTAAATCGTTCGTAAGGTCAACGTTATTCATCGACGGCATTGAATCGGATGATGTATTACGTTTTGATCATTGTTTAATTATAGACATTACTGCACTTATTGTCGAATTTGTCATACTAATAATGTAAATGGGAAAGTTTAGATGGATGGATGGATGTTTGTTAGAGTTTGTTACCTAAACGGCTCAACGGATTACGATGAAATTTGTTGTAGATGTAGAGGATAGTCTGGAAGAACACATACGCGACTCACTTTTGTTTTTTTAATTCCACGCGGACGGAGTCGCGGGCGAAAAGTAGTATTGATTACATTTAGTCAATAAAAGCGATTGGGAAAGCTTATGGACTTACACAGGTTTGATGATGATTCAATCACAGAACTATAGTGCTTTTCAAATATCATGGCAGACTAAAGTCAGCGCTACGCAGCCCTCCCACGCATTTCGCTATACCCAAAATTGTGTTTAGTGTAACACGCGAAGTTAAAGCCACCAATTTATCTAAAAAATACTATTCCTTCTTTAATTGAGCTTAGTACCCTTAAAATATTATTAACTATGCAATCTTACTAATGTTACTAATCTTGCGAAAGTTTAAATGTATCAGTGGATGTTTGTTACTACACAGAGCTCATTGGCTGGCTTCACTGATTGGATCTCGTTGAAAGGCCTAGATGGCAACACAGTCTGGAATAACACGAAAGCTTCTATTTTTTTTTAGTCTAAGAGGACAGAGTCGTGAGTCTTGATCGATAGCTATAAGATAATTAGAAAAACTAACGTTGTACCACAGCATTGCACCTTCGCTAGTTCGTTAACTCGTTTTATAACTGGCAGTAAATAAAGCACGATAATATCTTAAATGTCAAACTTAACATTATTTTGACATAAATCACAAGACTCAAAAAACAGAAAACGTATTTCGTAATTTGTTAAAGAATTTATATTTTCATACAGACAGCTGATTTTACAGTTTACATTTCGTTAATAAGGATACCTAGTTATTTAGATATTTAAAATGTCCGTCCGACAAATACCATCTTTGCGGTCGGCGAAGGTAATCAAATCGGCGATGAGTCAAACTAGATCGGTAGATATGCTTTTTTGTTTATTTTTTACCCCATCGTTTTTTTCATTTAGTCATCACTGAAATGTATGAGCTGAAAGCCGAATCAAATTTATCTAATTCAATTCTTACGGTCCTTTTGTATTTAAGTAGTTTTTTCTTTAGTTAGATTTGAATATGTAAACGATGTTTAAAAACATGACCCTTGAGGCTATGAAAGGATAAAAAGGTAAACTTCTCATGTAGTACGAGAAAGGTTGCAAGGTAAACTAAAGTAGAAGTGGATTAAAATGATTCATAAAAAAGGATGTGCCAAATATCTTGCAAAATGATTTTATCATACAAAGCTCTTGCAAGATATTTGACATTCCTACCACTGGCAAGTGCCCATATAGCAAGTTTTTATGCAATAGTATGCAATGTTCGCATACTTGTGTAGGCCTTAAAACAACTTTTTACAACCTACTTTTTACTATGTTACTTAAATTGCAATTCACCAGTAATTGGTAGTGCTTAAAGTTTTGGTTGCTTAATCTTAACTTAAGGCGAGCTTATCGCTTTTGATAAACCAAGTGATTAGATCTAACAACTACGTTTGTATGTTAAACGGCCATAAATAATTCGATTCTACAAACTTTTAACAATTCATGTTCCCCAAATTTCCACCCAATTTAGGGTAATTAAAAAGTTTTGTTGATCTAATTACTATTGGACCCAACGTGTTTGAAGTTATTTGAAGTTATTTAACGTTAGCTGCTGTAATTTCTATTAAAAATTCTTCAAGAACGCAAAAGCATAATGGTGTTATGTATAAACCTAAATTTTCTTGTGTTATGTTTTTGTTGCATCATTTCACTATATTTCTAATGTTATTAGAATTAATATGACTAATTCATCGGAATAAGTATTACTTGGCCTTAAAGGCTTTTAAATTACAAACATCAATGCATTAGGATTTTCTGTTCAAAACTTGTTTTGATGTGGTGAAGGATTTTAAACCAAAATGTATAATTTCCAGAGTTTGGGGATTCGACGTACGAACATACCTACAACAACAACGTTGTCTAAGAACTACTTCTCTTGTTCATCGATGGGTGTGCGCCAGAACCCGTGGACCCCAACCAAGCGCCGAGGACCCATCGCCGCAGAGGCAGCCAGCCCGGGACCAGCTGTCGTCTCCCTGCCCTCACTTATAGGTATATTATTATTGTTGTCTATAGAATTCTCTTACAGTAAATTAAATAAAACTGTAGATTAGTACAAGTATATACGTACTTTCAGATTTATGTAATAAATCTAAAAAAGCTTCAGGTAAATAAATTGATAATTTCTTCAGTCTAACCAAAAGTAAAATATATAGCCACGTCTTAGTACAATACATGTCAAATAGTTATATGGAATTTTTGTTTTTGCTTTATAAACAACATGCGATGTAAAATGTGGTTTGCTAATAAGTCAGCTTGTGATGTATGGATTTGGGCGAGGTGGTCGCGATTCGCAAGTAGCGCTGACATCATGCGGAGGTTGCGAGATTATCGCGTTCGCGGCCTCGCTCGCGTTCAGACCGTCTGTGACATCATTACGCTAAACATTCAGTACTTGTTTTTCTCGTTTCAAACGACGCAGTCGCATACAACATTTAACTTCGTAATACATTTTACTCCGTAAACTCAGTTATTAAATCCCTTGAAGTATATCTGTACCTTTAACTGGTACTGTGTCGTAAAGTGTCAATTAATTCGTGTTCGGCTGCCATCTGGACTGTGTGGGCGACGCTGACCTTCATAAGGTTAGCTCGATGTTGTTTTCTTGCTCGAAATGTTTACCTGTGTTTTACCAAAACAATATTTGATATTTTTTTAAGTATTTTTTCCTAAAAGTTTTGTTTGTCTATTTCGTTTCACCAATAACAATATACTAATTATATAGGATATAAGTACAATTTAGTTAAATTAGTATTTTATCCATGTCCATTACTGAATAGAATAGAGCTATTGTTTTTCAAGCCTGTTTATTTTATCATGTGATTAATAAATTTTAACGATAGAGGTATAAGGTACTGTACTTTTGTTGTAGTATTCTGAATTTTAAGTGTAATCGATGGAATATTTAGTATTTTTAATGTTGTGTGTCAACCGTTGGTATAATTTCCATACGTTGCAGGTAAACCACCCCCGGAGTCCCGCAAGCCGAGAGCACCGGCTTTCACATTCGGACACAAGTTAGATCTCGCGCTCACAGGACAGGCTGGTCCAGGACCTGCCTCCTACAATACTGAAGGAATGACAGCTAAAGGTTCGTACAACTGATACAATGCTAAATCCTACAAAATATATGGAACAGTTTGCGTTACCAGATAAGATTGTCGAAATCAGGAGGACCCAGGAGTATGTTTTTGCCCCTAAGAATTGTACCTATGAAGAGCTTGTTTTTTATGTTAAAAAACTGTCTAAAGATTGATTTGGTTATCATCAGTGAGTTGTGTGATGTATTAGTATTTTCCAAGTAGAGATGACCTGTGCTGCATTCTTCTTGATATTCTTATTTTTATTTTTATAATTCAATCGCCGGGTTTTTAATGTTTATTTAACTTTCTCACTGCATGATAGTAAAAACCCGTGTGCAAAATTATAATGTTCTCCGACGTTCTCCGATGTTTGTAAACATGCAGTTTAACCTTTCTTATCTTAGCGGTGAATAAGTAAATTATAAATAACTTTTGTTTTCCCTTATGGGTAGGGGAGTGATGTCCAAACTAATGACGTTACCTTTGTAATGGAAAATCAGGAAGAACGTTAATAACTAACTACACAAACTACATTAGTAACTACCGTAAATGTATTAATTGTAAGATAATTTTAATTGCAAACTGTAACGTTTTTCAGTTAATAATAGTTGTGTTTTGGAGCTTTACTTCATGAGCATTTTATTTAAATCTTATTAACTCTGAAATAGTTAAGGAACTACAGTTACGAAATATTGCCCGAGCCGTGTTTATATGTAGAATAACAGCCATGTCACATGTTTAATAGAGCGAAGCTAAATCGATGTCTCCGTTTGGCATAATTTAGAAATCGTTTGATCAAGACTCCATCTGAAAATTGTCTTGAACAAGATAATTGTAATTTATACGACGGACAATTGAACGAGTGCCGCCCACGGTTGTTATTTGTTGTATTATAGAGACTACAGGCCGGTTAAAACCTTGGCGATTTGTTATAAAAATTAAAGTGATCTGAAATTCGACTAACCGATTCGATTCTTTTATTGAGATTAATTAAATGTTTCTACTCTTGTTGTTTATTGAAGTCGATGTAGTTATTTCGTGTCTTTAGAAATTCTAAAGTAATGTGCTCACTCCATCTTTCAATGGCTTTAATTATACAATAAAATATTGTGACTAATTTTTTTTCCAGCACGATGACATAATGGGAATTTATAAACAGTACTTACATTACTTGACGAATATTTTTCATTGAAATTGATTTGTTTTTAGCGTAGTGATATTAAACGAAAACGTTTCTCTTTTAATAACTTTTGTTAATTAAAAATCTAGATTTACTTCGACAAGCCTCTGAAATTTTACAGACTTGGTTAGATGTTTGTCTAACAAATGTTTCATATAAAGTTTGATTGGAGTGACAATTTATCACCACGGCACAATGCCACTTAACGTGGGTTGTCAGGATAATAATTTAATTGAGTAATAGCAGTGACAAGTGCAGGTGACGCTACTGGGACACTTGCTTGATGTAACTGCTTTTACAGTTTTATTGTGGTTTGGGTTTTAATACGAAAAATCAAATCCACCTGATGAAGAGTTAAAATATATGTTAAAATATGTATAACATGCGCTGTTTCTCAGCTGTGAGTCCGTAACTGTCAGGCCTTATTCCCCAACTCTTCTCGTTTCCTTTTTTAAAACGCTGATAACAACAGGTTTTTGCACATGTGTTTCGGCAGTTCAAATCGACCGAGTATGCCGAAACAAATTTCTATTCTATTTCTAATTATGCTCTATGGTATTATAAAACTGTTTTGTAAAATAACGAATTGATATGAGAAATAACTTGTCAGCTTAGCTAGGTAAATGTGTCGTGACCTCGATTAGTATGTTGACAAATATTTCTGTAAGGGGTATACGTGTTTTCAAATGGGTCATGATTTCACGACGCCATATAATTTGCATTAACGACGTCGCCCGCCGTATTTATACGTTTCTTCCTGTTCACTTGTTTAATGTTCGCCCGACTATTTAAGTCGAAGTCATTTAAACTGTATAATCAGTGTTCTGTAAACTATTTAGATATATTATATGTGAGAGCGGTGAACATGACATGCATACACTTCCGCTGTTGATGCGGGAAAAAACATGAAATGTCCTAGCTTGGTTTTCTTTCCGGTTGTTATTGATGTGTGGTAAAATCTCATAGGTAATTTATACTTGATATTAGCTGATGACCCTAAAAGAACCTTATTTGTCTAACAGTAACATCAAACATGTCACAAACACAAAATTAAAAGTAAAAATACTGTGGGAATTCTACACATTTTAGTAAAGAAATAAAAACATTATAGTTTTCATGACCGTATTAGGTGAACGGATTAAGCATTCGCTTTAAAAGATTTGTGTATAATGGATTAAGTAGAAGGAAGTAGGTTTATGTATATAATTATTAGTCAAGATTTAAATGTACAGCACTTACTGGGATAAGTTAAAGCTCTGACATTGGTCGATAAGTTCGACTCGCTGTGTTTGTTGTCGCCAAATAAGTCCGTGTGCACGAAGGTGATCTGGGATGAGTCACTTCGCGTAGGTGCCTGCGGAGCCTGGGAGGCGATATTCGATCGGAGCAGGCTCAGTCGCACATCCACGTCCATACAATTGCATCGTGCTTACTTCGTATTTGTGTATTAAATCTTGGAGTTTTGTTTGTGTTCAATTTTAGTGAAGCAACTTTGATCGGAGGTAGAATTTCAGTGACATAATTTTTGTTTCTCGGTTTAATTTTTGTAGATGTTTTATTGTAGCGACTAACTAGCTAAAGCTTTGAAGATCACACGAGTAAAATTGCATGTCAAGTTTTGTAGATTGTAGGATTTATTTAGAGTGCACCTCGCACTACCTAAAGTCTAATTATTCTAAAAAATACATTTTAAAAAGAAGAAAACAGTACTAGCTAGATATATATGTAATTTGAAACATTCACTTTCGTTATAAATGGAATAAAAATAGTAAAAAATGAATTGATTCGCACGTTTCAATATCCCGATTTGCGGATATGAAATTTCTAAGCTCTAAGTCAAGTATGAAGATGTAATAACATAGTACGTCAGGTCGTGCGTCGGTGCCCGCGGCGTCGCTGCACGGGCGGTGGCCGGCGCCGCGCGTGACCCCCACGCCCGCCCCTTGCGATTACGAGCCCAGCAAAGCCACTCGTCACGCGCCCGCATTCTCTATCGGTCTTCGAGTCAGTATGCCCCAGCCTGGAAGCCAGACCCCAGGTGCTAATCCTACAAGTCTCGTAGTGTCTTGCATCTCACTCATCGTGTAATGGTCTTGTTGCATTGTATCTAATTTGAAAAATCACGAAGTCTTATCGCTTTCATGTAATTGTATCTTGGTCTTTTAATTTTTGATGTTTTGCCAATTTGCTTGTTTATTGTTCATCTCTTACTTTTTTAAGTTTTTTTCTTTTAGTTTTCCTTTTTCATATTGGATCTAATTATCTTACACATGACTTGAATTCATCGCAACTTTCACTTACGTTGTATTTCAATCATTTTCAGTCGTTGTAGTTTTTACATTAGGCATTGACTTCTTCATATTATCTACTCCTTAAGTATTTTAATTTAGTTAGACATTTCATTTTACTGTTTGTGTTTTAGATTCTATATCCTGTTGATTGTCGATTAATGTTTTTTTTAATGTAGCTTCTACTGTTTTTCAAGATATCTGTCATGCTTCGAATTGTATGTTTATATATTTCACTGTTATATGCTATTTCATCGTTATCATATTTTTTTCTGTTCATTCTCAAATATATTTGTTGTGACGAAAATAATCCTGAATACATAAATAATAGATTTTTAAATTTAACTTTTTCAGCACCTAACATCTATTCCATGCCTCCGGTTCTCGGGGAAGCGAAAGAGGGCAGTAAACGCGCAGCACCCGCATTCAGTATAACCGGTCGAGGCAAAACTATCGAGAGCAAAACGCCCATGCCTGGTCCGGGTACATACACTACAGAAAAGGCAGCAGCAGTGCTTACAAAGAGACCACCCGCATACACCATGGCCCCAAGAAGAGAGGTCAAACAACCTTCTGCTTCAGTGCCTGGTCCCGATGTTTACTGTCCTGAAAAGGTAATTTATACTCGTCCTTTTTTGGGCTTTCGCAACATTTTACATCGACGTTCTTCTCTGGACTTTTGAAGGCAAATAGTGTTTTTAAATCTTGGTTCATAACCTTGCTTCTAGTTTACTTTTATAAAGGTTAAAGCATTAAATAAGATAACAATCATTACTACTATTATCAGGTGACTTAACTTTTCCTGCCACCTTACTTGTATGCGTCCAAACAACTTCATGCTATTAATTAATATTGACCTTTTCTTAAACTAAGTGGATGTTCTAACAATAGGTGTGCGTGAACCTTCCTTGGGCGCCTTCGCATACATTCGGTATACGTCACTCGCGCTACGCCGGTCAACCTGCATATCATCCTGCTCCAGAAGAAATACCAACAATTTAAACTTTCCTGTAACTAACATAGTCCTAACTCTTTCTACTAAATTCATCAACATGTAGTTACTAATTCCTAATATTAACAACTTTTAATGCTTCAATATGGCTTCGGCAATAGTAAATTTGTGAACTTTACATTACGAAATGAAAATCTCAAGCCTGACAGTTTCCAAGCTGCAATTATTACAAATCATCCAAAAAAAGGTACTTGTATTCATTTTGTAAAAATTGGTTAGTAAAAAACATTAGATAACATTATCTTTTTTACATTTGGGTAGTTTAATTTATGGTAAATGTTGTATTTTTAATACTTTGTCTCAATATTTCCAGGCCGATGTAATTCTCCGTGGAAAATCTCCAAAATATAGCCTCTCTGGTAAATTGAAAGTTGAGAAAATAGAACATTTACCGGCACCAAATGCCTATAACCCTGAAAAGGCCGATAGGGTATTGAGGGAAAAATCGCCCGCTTACTCGTTCCGAACAAAAACGGAAATCGTTAAAATACATGATGCCCCTGCGCCAAATGTATATTCACCCGAAAGGTCACTTAATATCCTTAAAAGTGGCCCCAAGTATACATTAGCTGGTAAAGGAGCAGTAGAAAAGCATGAAGTAACACCAGCGCCAAACTCGTATAATCCACAGAAGGCTGATAAAATTTTGCACGAAAGTTCACCAGCATACAGCATGCGCACAAAGGAAATTGTGGAAAAAATTGAACAAACTCCAGCTCCCAACGTTTATGCTCCGGAAAATTCAATGCATATGCTTAACGGTGGACCAAAATTTAGTATCTCTGGTAAAAATGGGTGCGTTAAAATTAGTGAAACCCCTGCTCCTAATAGTTATAGCCCTCAAAAAGCTGACAAAGTTCTACATGAATCGTCTCCATCGTATAGTTTCAGAATTAAGGAACAAAATGTTGTAAGAAGCGATTCCCCAGCGCCCAATGCATATGCGCCAGAGAATTGTATTAAAAATTTAGATACCGCACCTAAATACACAATGAGTGGAAAAGGACCATCAAGTAAAATTGATGACCTACCAGGACCCAATGCATACTGTCCAGATAAAGCTGACAAGCTTTTGCATGAATCGTCTCCGTCATATTCATTTCGGACAAAAGAACACTTAAAGAAAATTGAGAATACGCCAGCACCTAATGCTTATTCTCCAGAAAAATGCATAAATAATTTGGATAGCTCACCTAAGTTCACTATTAGTGGGAAAGGAGTATCACCAAAACAAGACAACATTCCTGCTCCAAACACTTATAGCTTAGACAAAGTCGATAAACTCTTATATGATTCCGCACCTTCATATAGTTTTAGACCGAAAAACTGTTTAGATAAACCTAGTGATACACCAGCCCCTAATATGTATGATCCTCAATTACTAAACGGAACACCTAAGTTTAGTCTTTATGGGAAAGGCACTGATGCTAAGCCATTTGATACTCCAGGACCAAATGCATATGAACCCCATTTACCAGACGGGACTCTAAGATATACTATGGCAGGAAGAATTGTTCAAGAAAAATCTTCTGATGTTCCAGCACCTAATGCTTATAACCCACATTTGCCTGAACAATCTCCGAAATATACTTTTACTGGTCGCCCAGCAGACGGAAAGCCATTAGATACTCCTGGTCCATCCAGTTATAATCCACATATTCCCAATGATTCTCTTAAATTCACTATGTCTGGCAAGGGATCAGATGCAAAACCCTCTGATACTCCTGGACCTAACATTTATGACCCAAATCTACCATCCGGTACTCCCAAATTTACGATTTCAGGTAAAGGACATCCAAATAAAGTAGTAGACACTCCTGGCCCCAATGCCTACTCTCCAGACAAAGGAACCAATGCAATTTCGGAAAGTTCTCCCGCTTACACATTTAGGAGTAAACATCCCCTTCCTAAGTCCGTGGATACGCCAGCACCGAATTCATACGATCCAAGTAAATATATTCATTTGTTAGATGGTGTACCTAAATATTCATTTGGGGTGAAAGGTCCAGCAGAAAAACCGTCTTCTAATCCCGCGCCTAATGCATATAATCCTGAAAAAGCTGATAAAGTACTTCATGAGCATTCACCTGCCTATACATTCCGTCCGAAGATTGAAAACAAGAAGATCAGTGATACTCCGGCCCCTAATGTGTATAACCCTGATAAAGCAGATAGAATTCTATTGGATAACGCTCCACGTTATTCATTCAGAATTAAGACAAATCCTCCTAAGGCAGATAACATCCCTGCTCCAAATTCGTACAATCCTGATAAGGCAGATAAAGTGATGATGCCTAATGGGCCACAATATACTTTTAGGATTAAATCAGATACTATTAAAGTTCAGGATACACCCGGTTAGTATTAGTTTATATGGTTTTTTTCCTTATATTGCTCTAAACATGTCAATAAAACGTTCTTTTTTTCTTTAAGCTCCCAATTCTTACAATATTCCAACAACCGTCCAAACTCCACTTTACACAATATCTGGTCGACACAAGGAACCTATAGATGAACGTTTGAAGGTCCCATCTCCTGGCACGTACAATCCAGAGAAGAGTTATAAATTTGTGTTAACATATTCGCCTCAATATACTTTTGGAGTCAAGATTCAAACAGATAAATATGCTGATTCGCCTGGTAAGTGAAAAAAAAATATTAATCGAATATCAAACGCGTCTAAGTAATTGTTTTAACCATTTATTTTAATCTCTTGCAGCACCCAATACGTATAGAATACCATCTGTATTGGATACT
>DVQH01001532.1:0-12438 GCA_018231625.1 Papilio phestus | reverse complement strand
CACACACACTCTCTCTCTCTCTCTCTCTCTCATTCTCTCTTTGAATTCAAAATTTTGCAATTTTTACTTAATTGAATTAGAATTTTTAAATAACCTTTTGAAGTATGATAACTCTAGTTTGACCTGATTTTTTACAAAAAAAACAAACGGCCTTTAAGGCTGTTTTTTGTAATTATATTTTTAAGATAATTTTTTAATAACATTCTTGGCAAAATTAAGATATAATATAACTTGATATAAAAGATAGAAAACAGCATTTTATTTGTTTTTTTTGCAAATTGGTAAAGTGAGAATAGCTAATTGTATAAGTTTGCACCAAGTGGTGCGCATATCCGCATTTTCACAAACTAAACTAGCGTTGCCATTTGGTCGCAACGATCGTTTTCACTTGAATTTTTCCCAATGGTCAATGGTTAAACGCATTTTTTTGTGGTACTAGTTTTTGCCATATGTCCAAGTGTGTTTATTTTATAATAATTGCTGACACTGCTGACGCCAGCAAGTGTCGATATTTATTAGCCTGGGTTGAGTTACCAAAGGCCTCTTTTCGATTTATTGCGGCATCTGGCAATCGTTAAGACACGCGCGCACACAAACACGTGACGCGACTTTCGGTTTAATGACTTGGTCAAACTCTCTTTTGACCTAGATTACGAGAAAAAACTGTGGTTGGTGCTTTTTAAGTGTCGTTTTTACTGCCACCCGCAAACAGTGTAATGGCTTGAAATAACATATTTCTAGTAAAATTTACGTTCTTTACCATACTGAGAAATATTTTTATCGTATATCATTGTTGAGACACCTAAAGTGATCAAAATTTTTAGTGCCAATGCACATTTTTTTGTGTAAGTTTAAAAATAGTGGAATATAGTAGAGAGTATATAGAAGATTAATAATTTTATATTTTAAAAATATTTTAACAACTACAAATCACATATTTATTCCGAAAATAATTATTTTTACAAAAGGACCAGCGCTAAACCGCGGTCTACCTTTTGTAAAAAAACCAAAAAATGACAAAACATAGAACATATAAAAAACCCCGACCATATTATTCACTATTATATAGGAGATAATTTTACTTCAATTGTTATAAAATTTAAAATGTGTAATTTATTTTAATTATTTTATTTTAAAATTA
The DNA here is from genome assembly GCA_018231625.1 of Papilio phestus. Taxonomy (NCBI): domain Eukaryota; kingdom Metazoa; phylum Arthropoda; class Insecta; order Lepidoptera; family Papilionidae; genus Papilio; species Papilio phestus. The sequence continues at coordinate 11,297 of DVQH01001532.1, read as the reverse complement.
AATTTACTTTTATTTTAATTTTAAAAAATTTGTTTTGTTTTATTTCATTATTCATTTTTTATGTAAAACTATGCTTTTCAATATATATAAATGCAATTTGTCTTAATAGTTATTTGCCCGACAAAATGTTATGTTGTTTTCCAAATTGATTTTCTTAACAACTTGTGATATGTGCTTCACTTTTTTCTTCAATAATCTCATGGAATTGCATCTAAGTTTCTATAGACTTTTATCTGATTTGATCATAATGCGCTCACATTAACAAATTTTCCTAGTATATGTAAAAACCTTCAATGTCAGGGTTGTAATAAATGTATATGGAAAAATCTGGCGTAATCGAAAACAACATAAAAACATTTTTCCACTTAAATAAACACTGACATTTTTTCTTGTTAAATTAATAATTTTTATGATAAATTCCTGATTGATTTGGTTATTTTTGTATTTTATGTGCACAAATAATTATAATTTTTGTGATAATTTAAATTTTAAATAATTTAAAAATTGACAATATGTGTAATTTAAATGTAATTTTCTAAAACTTATAAAATTTGTATTTTTTAAAACAAAAGCATATTATATTTTTATTTATTTTTGTGTTTTGCCACTTATTTAGGTCACAATACTATTCGGTGAAGTAAGAATTTCAAACTGTATATGTTCGCACCAAATTGTGTGCATATACTTTGCACTGTTTACACAAATTTTTGCATTTTGATGAAAATATACCGCTTTGCACTTGAATGTAGAAAGCACTTTGTCTAGAACCGCTTAGCAACCAAGCGAGAGGATTAAGTGATCGCCAATCGAATGATAGTACCAGTTACGATTGGGAGCCTTGATTGACGGCACTAGCTTACACAATGTGCTTTTTGTACATCACTACATGCCGTGTGAGACCAATTGCTCGGTGTGTTAGGAGGAATTCATTTAGAAAGCATCACCAAGTATATAGTCCTTGGTAATGGCGCCTTGGGCAACCCACCGAGTGTGACGCAATTGGGAACCGGGCACCAGTTTTTATCCGTGTCCATTGTGGCCTAACTGGAGCTCACTTTGCTTTGGTAGCTTGACAGACCTACGGATTGCAATCATCCTGTCATTGGCAGCATTGACACAGTGCATTCAATTGATCGAACGAGCAAAACTACTTGCGCACGGTGCAAATTAATCGTGCACCTGAGCTCATAAATGATTGCACCTACTGCACAGTGCAACCAGTGCTTGGTCAGTTGGTCTCAAATCTTGAGAGAGAGAGAGAGAGAGAAGGAGAAAAATAAATAGAAAGGGAAAGATCAACTGTCAACTTAGCTCGCTACGTCAGCATTGGTCATATAACACGGGTACACGTTGTCAACCTGGTGACAGATGAACACATTTCTCCGAAAAACTCTATTAATAACATCCTTGGTTTTGCATCAATCATTATTAATACTTGACTGTGTTACCAATTGTTCTACTCATTGTCTAATGATCTGTCATCGAGCCAGACTGACACTTTATGACCTATGCAATCAAGGGCATTAGTAATGGTAAAGATTTTAATCAAATTTTGGATTATTTTAAAAAATATTTTTTACTTTATTTTTTTATTAAATTTTTAAAATTATTTTATTTAAAAATAAAAATACTGCTATAGTAGAAATTTTAAAAAAATTGATTAATGAAATCCTAGTATTTGCGAAGTGATATAGAGAAATCGAAAATTTTCCAGTTGTTATCAGTTATATCAACTCTACATAGTAGACAAAGTGTATGGTTGATAGGCAAATTCCAGTTAGTAAGTAGCCTTGAAGGCGCTATGCACGTTGACCACTGGCAAGTGTCCGCATTGATAGATGAGATCAACATTAGCTCACACATTGATAGTGGCATTCCTCGAAAACACCATTGCCAACATGTTGTCTATCGCAGTAGATCAGTCGAGCAGCTAGTACCAGTATTGCCGAGTTAGCCGCAACTCCTGATTCGTCCACTGCCGATATCGGCGATCACGGCACCATATCAGCAAGACAGACCGATCGGCTGACATTGCTAGTTGCCAGGAGATGAGATCACTGCTTGGGCCCCATGCTCACATTTGGTTGGGGCCTTATGAGATCAGCGTTTCGTATCATGTTGGTCTGTTTTGAAACTCATATTAGGTTGGAGTAGGGTGAGTATGTATGTTTGGTGGGAGGGAAGCGTATACTCACAGCACACTGACCACTGATGACGCCGATCAAGTATCACCACAGTGCGCACTGTCAGCATCAAATCCTATAGTGGTTCGCCCCACTCCCCAACGGCAACTCTCTCTCTCTCCCCTTTAGGGTGGAGAGTGGTCTCCCTCCCAACCTTTGCCAGCCGGGACACCAACATTTGATATAAATACCGCTCGATTCCTTCGAGAGCGATCGCCTATTGAACACCATTGGCACAGTCTCTCTCTCTCTTTCTCTCTGCCACCACGTGATTTGACCACAACTTTTATTACCCTTGTCAGCCACGAGTTGCCATCTGACCTTCATTTGTCTTCTCTCACCCCCCTTCACTCTGTCCTTTCACTTTGGCGCACATTGAATCTTCTAGTTATTTGTGCTTGACAGTGATTACAAAAAAACGTAATTTACTGAGAGTGAAGCAGGAAAGAGCCAAGTGGTGGGAGAGCAACGGTGGTGAAAGTGGTGAAGGTCGCGTCGGCGCATCGGCATTGGGCCCAACTGTCCGTGGAGACAAGTGCCATCATTGCCATCTCTGCCTCCGCTCCACCAAGTGTGCCATTGCCAGATTGACTGTGCTCCGGTGCGGACGCGTCACTCACCAACCTTTTCACTACCATTGCATCCCAACCATGGCCAGACACCATAAACATCCAAAACGTTCTCGACCTCTGACCTCTCTTTCTCATCCTTCTAGAATGATGGCTCAGTCCAACGCAAACAACTTGGCTAACGTACGCCAACGTAAGTTTGATTATGATAGATACATCACAGTACATCATATTCAAGGTCAAGGGAAAAAATTGTAGACCAATATCATTTTTTGTGATAATCATAATTATATTACATGTTGGCTTGTGATAATATGTACGTTATGAAGACTTTAACCAACATAACTTGAAGAGTGCTACGACCTCATGACGCAAAATGAGATAACATTTGTCAAGGCATAGTTCAGTGCATGTGATTTGAGAGAAAGTGTTGCGAAAACCAAACCCTCTGGGATGCATCATGAGTTAGTTCGAATAGGATGCAAAGTACGCTCACATTGAGCAATACAAATGTTAATCATGTTTGTTTGCGAATCAGCATCATTCAATTCCCACGACTGGGCAAGATGAAGGGGAGGGGAAGAAAGAGGAGAATTTGCAGTTTGTTGTAACGGGTATCAAGCATGCGTTCTGTGGCATTTCACTGATTGCATTACCACTGCGTCCATTTCTTGTTTATGCGCTCGTGTTCTTGAACTTGAAAACGTTAGCCACGAGACCGCCGAGGCAACCGGAGTTATGACACAACAACCGATTGAGTGATCGATGCGCGCTTCATCACTACCACTGATGCGATTGATTGAGAATGCGTGTCCAACGTCATTTCTCGACCTCACCTTGTCAAGATTGACGCACATTCTATGTGAAAGCACATCTCCGTGTTGCGCTAGCGAAGCATTATACAGATATGATACCGATATGCTATTTTCAAATCGCATTGGAGGAGGAAGAAATAATTTGCGCTGTCACTGCACTATCCAATATAATTAGCAGTGATCAAACCCCACACACCATTCAGTAATCCAGTGCCAGTCTGCACTAGGAGGGTTCATTACTTTTGAATTGAGGCGGATGCCTCTACAATCAACTATTACTCTTATATATATTTACATTTGCTTTCATGTTTAACCTAAACACAAACATTGTACTTTGTATTCCAGACTCAACAAGCATTCCTGGTAAGGCAATTAAGCTTAACAAATGTAAAAGAAAGAGAACGAGAGAGAGAATGAGTATTTCAAAATTAATTGGTTTCTGATGAAGTAGACGAATGAGCGAGAAGAGTCTGCTAGTGTTTGTTTAAAAGCAGTGGTAGCACTAACCAGTGTTTGTTTGTGTTGGCACAGGACCAGTCAACGGAATGCAACGCAATGGGAATCACGTTGTGGTCAACGGAACCAATGGAACCAACGGGAGAAACGTCGTAATGACAGCACCCCATCCGGCTAACACTCAAGTCTCAGTTGTTGGCGGCGGTTTGGTAAGTGTTGATCACACTTGCACACACACCAACAAATTTTTACGTTCTATTGCAATTACTATGAGCTATTCAGAAAGGTTAATGTAATGTGGGATATTTCAAAAATTTATTAAGTTTAAATGTTATAGTATATTTTAACATTATATTTATTTGTACACTTTAAGCTATCACATTACTAGAATTAGAGAAGGGATAATTGTACTGATTTGTTGCGGGCGAAAACACAAGTTTGTTCAATAAGCATCGCCCCACTCTCGAAAATGATCTATGAAGAGGCATTTCTCAAGTCAAAGTCCATTATAATCAGATGATGTTTTCATTAAGGTGATTGGCGGAGTAGTTATCTTGTTAGGTCTAGTCTATGGGCAATATGTCAGCTGATCACAGTGCCACTCGGCAACAGTTATCAATCACACCATGCATTAGTTACTATAGTAAGCCTTACCAGTTATAGTCTTGTTTGGCCAGGTTTGTACTTTGTGCATAACTGTTAAAATTCACCGGAAGATTTCTTATCTATCTGGCCCCACACCACATCAGTAGTCAGTATCAGATGTCGGATTGAATTTCATTTCTCACCAAACAAATTGATTAATATTAGTTACAAATTTACTACTTAGTTGACAACATTATTCGGAGATGGTATCACCGGTTGTCTTTGGTGGTGAATGATGTCAACATATTTATTAGTCAGGCCAATATGTTTATCACATTATAGGTGCATTTGTTTGTTAACTTTTTTATTTGATCATCATGTCATCATAACATTTTGTATTTTTCCCAATTTTTAGGTTGGTTCAATGGTGTCATGTTTTTTAGCACGACGCGGTTACAAGGTAACTTTATTACATTAAAATGTTTTCACGCGCAACATTGCTGCAGGCTAGATTTGATGAGACACAATGGAAATCGAAAATCTGATGACGGTAGTAATGAGTGTTATAATTAGCTCAAGTTTGTTTCACATGCACTTAATCAGATGAACTGATACTGCATGTGATAGATTGTACGATTAGATATTACTCAGATGCAATTCTGTAATGCAGCAAAGCAAACGTTTAGGAATAGTTATTTGTGAATTGTACAATTTTTTAAAATTTGTTATAAAGGTAAATCTGTATGAGATGCGAGATGATCCACGTTTGACGGAACATGTGGTGGGAAAATCGATCAATTTGGCGTTGTCAGAGCGAGGCCGTTCAGCAATGCGTTCACTTGGACTTGAACAGGAGATTTTGGATAAGTATTCCATCAAGATGCGCGCTCGCATGATTCATAATTTAGATGGATCACGCCGTGCTATTCCATATGGCACCAAGGACCAGTACATTCTTTCGGTCAGTCGTCGTTTTCTCAACGAGCGTCTTTTGACCGAAGCTGAGCGCTACAGCAATGTGTCGGTTCACTTCAAACACAAACTTAGCAGCGCCAATCTGGAGAATGGCCAACTCACCTTTCAGGCACCTCGCCAGGATGGTGACCAAGAAAGTACTGACACAGTCAGAGTGGAAACTAACTCTGACGTGATTCTTGGATGCGATGGCGCCTATTCGGCTGTGCGTCGAAACATGATTAAATTGCTTCTGCTGGACTACAGCCAGAAATATATTGAACATGGCTATCTTGAGTTATGCATCCCGCCTACCAAGTCGGGTGACTTTGCCATGGAACCTAACTATCTTCACATCTGGCCCCGTGGTTCTTTTATGATGATTGCTTTACCCAATCTGGACCGCTCGTTTACGGTGACACTTTTCATGCCGTTCGCTATCTTCAAGAGTATCACCGAAGAACCTCAGTTAATTACTTTTTTTGAAAGTCAATTTCCGGACGCAATTCCACTTTTAACTAAGTAAGTAATTAAATGGTAAAAGCAACCAAAGTGTTACAATATTTAATTCATAGGAATGGATTGATTAAAACCTTCTTTGGTAACGAGCCGTCGCCATTGATTTCGATCAAATGCAAACCTTACAACTACAAGGATAAGGTGTTGCTGATGGGCGATGCCGCTCATGCTATGGTGCCATTCTATGGCCAAGGTATGAACTGTGGCTTTGAGGATTGCATGGTCCTGGAAGAGTTGCTAAATCAACATGGCAGCGGCCAACTTAGCTCGGTGTTGGAACGTTTCACAGTGGAACGCGTCGAGAACTGTCACACCATCATCGATTTGGCAATGTACAACTACATTGAAATGCGCGATCTCGTCAACCGCAAAACTTTTTTGTTGCGCAAAAAATTCGACAACTTGATGTATACGTTTTTTCCCAACTTCTGGATTCCACTCTACACCATGGTCACCTTCACTCGCATTCCGTACAAGAAATGCATGGATGACCGTCGCTGGCAGGATAATTTTCTTACCAACCTGGCCAAACTGTTCTTGCTGATCTTTGGTTTGCTGGCTTTTGTCTTCGTGACCAACATGTTTGACAACAGTCCTACTATGAATCCAAGCCGAATTTACAAATGAATACAACCATTGTCCTGTATTCATCAATTTTACCTCATTTTAATCCCAACGACTTTTGCATTAAATGTGCACTAAATGGGTATCCACATATAAATTTTATATAGATTATAAATCAGATTATCCAGCAAATATAACTATACTTTTTCTCGAAATAATTTGAGTTTTGTTATGTGACTCATTGTTTTCCAGTGTTTGCAACTTAAAAAATGTGCTGCATTTTGTTAAAACATTAATTGATTTGTCATTAGAAACAATTACAGGTTTGATCTGTCACTTTGTTGAAAAATATAAATTTTATTTTTTTGCTTTGTTACACTTAATTACATATATATATATTTAATCGATAAAATTGATATATTTATAATTGTGACAGCTCTATTTTTGATATATTAATAAAACTTAGTATTGATTGAATTGTGTTAATTAAATAGAAGTGACGCGAAGGCAAAGTTCTTGTTGATTTTTTTCAGAAGTTGGATTTGGCTCAGTAGTTGCTGTATTGGTGTCACTCATAGGGTAAGTTGTAGAACATAAAGTTGGAAACGTAGTGACAGTTTCCACGACTTCTGGTGATTTTGGTTTGGATAGTTTAATACAGTTTCCTAAATAACTCAGAAGGAAAAATGAATCTTCATGGTGAGAGCCAAATATGCTAAGTAAGCTCTGTAAAATTTAAAAAAATCAATAATAACTAATAGTTGATTAATTGTTGACAAGTTTACCAAGTGGAGTATGGTTGAGAATAACCAACTTGTGGCAGACAAAACCATAAGAAAGGTACCAATTTGGATGTAGGCAAGAATGGAAGAAAAGAGCATGATGGCACCAGCCACAAAAGTAGTAATCGCTCCCATCGCCACTGGACTGGCAATACGGGCTACAGTTTTTTGAATACCAAGTAATCGGTTTCCCTAAAATTCAAAAAATTTAATGCATTTACATTAAACATTTTATAAAACTTACCTTGGTTAGCAGTTTAAAAGCGATTGTGTAGTGAAGAGTAGCGTCAATAGCCAAACCAATGGTCAATGAAATAGTGATACTTTCTATAATGTTGAGTCGCCATCCAAGCAAAATTAACGTAGCAACTGTGGTAAAGATGATAAATGAAATTGTCACGGTTGAAATCAAACTAAGTCGAAAGTTCCATGTTGTGATGACAAGAGTGATAAAAGCAAAAAACACTGAAATAAGAACCGAGTTGAGAACGCCTGTTGAAAGGGAATTTTGCAGTGTGTAGAATTCAAGATTGGACGTAATAAAAAATCCATTTCGAAGTCCTTTGGGTGCGGTTTCAATTCTCGACTTTACCCAATTGTCAATTTCCTGGTAGTGTTGTTGCATTTCAAGGTAGGATGTTGCGAAGGCATCGTAAAGTGAGTCGTACTCGATTACAACTGCACGTACGGTAGCTTTGCCTGAGGAAACGTTAAAACGCGGTCCAGCTCGATTGGCGTGGTACATATAGTTTGGCGTACGTTGTAGTCGTTCTACCATTTCCACCAAACACTGGTCAAAGGTGGATTGGTCATAAGGAAAACGTGATTGTTCGCAACATGGGTAACGTTCCACAAACTCGGTTCCAAGCTGTTCACTGCACCTTCGACTCTCCATCCATGACTTGAAAGTTTCAATGAAGCAATTGGTGAGAACGGGACCCATGATTGGCTTGTAAAACGGTTGTGTGCGAATTTCTCGACAAAAGTCAAGCAACCACATTTGCGAGTGTGGAGTTGCAATGCTAAACTGAGGATCGAAGACAAGATGACCCCGGTCAAATGGATTAACTGGATCACCTGTATCGGCGGGCAACACACCAAACACAACTCGAATAGGCAATACATAACTGGATTGCATCACCTGTGCGGCCAACTCTCCATCACTGTTGTCCGGTGTGTCTGGCAACACTAGCCCAACATTCCGAGAAAACCAAAACTCATTCTTGTACTTGAGATCGTATTGCTCAAACAAATGGGTAGAACTGAATATTTGAAAATCTTGACATTGGGGTAACTGAAGTCCAGGTTTGTACAGAACAGCAACTGATGAAACCACTGCAACGGTACTCAACGATATTACTGCAACATAGCGATAGTTGAATATAATTTTAAGCATCATCTTGCCAAAAATAAAATAAAACATATTTTGAAGGGCAGAGTTGTAGGATTTGATAAATTTAAACGGCAAATTCCATTCAAAGTTTATGTTTTCCGAAATTAATATAGCAGAAGGAAAAACGAGCACAGTAATGAAAAAATTGGTGATAATTGAAGTACCGGCAAAAATACTATTAAAAATATTGATTAATACCAAATAACTATATTTTTAGAATAACAAACCTGAAACACTTGAGAGATGTGATATTAGAAAAGTAACCTGTAAAAAATGCCCCACACGTGGTAAGACTGGCACAAAAAGAAGACATTAACACGTGATGCAAGGTTTCCTGTAATTGATTCTCGTAATCATTACGACGATTTACACAAGTAAGCTTAGATGGTGAGGAAACTGTGCTTGTGACACAATTCCAAGCTTTACAGTAAATCAATGCATTATCAGAGCCTATACCTGTAATAATAGTAAAATATAAAATTAATTATTTTGAATAAAATTTTAAAACATTACAAACCGATTAAAATAATGAAAGAAAGAAGATTAAGAAAAGGAAAGAATTTAATGTCAAGCAAGCACATGTAGATAAAGTATGCCGTGGCAAGAGATGCAACATTGGTCAGCAGTGTGACTATAGTCAAGATAAGTGAGCGAGTGAAAATGAATAATGAAAGGAGAATGATGAGACCAGCAATGACTGCCAAGGTGAGATCCGACACAAGTGCCTGGCTAAACAAAGTATTTTTGAGACCCAAGTCAGTGGCCACAACGTGTACATTGCCGTAAGACAGAGGTTTGCTTTGAGTGGTCATATTATAGTGTTTGATTCGAATCGAGCCACTGATTGCATTGTAATACGGCATCAAATTACTACTTTTAGCAACAGGTAGAAAAATACTAGTCGAAGTGATCAAAGGCAAGTCTTGTTCAGTTTCATTTGCCAGCATGATGGTATCGTTTTTAATTGAAAGGATCTGTTGATCAATATCCAAAAAATGATAATCCGCAAGATAGTTGAACACATTGAAAGCAAGATTTTCATAATCCATACAGTAGAGAGGCACCTTAGAACAACTGTCCGCATTGTCCAAACAATCTTCGTTAAGAGAGTGGTCGGCAAAATAGTCGGAACACGATTCGAGATGTTCCACAAACATGTCAATATCGTGTTGGCTCAGATCATCACAGTGGTTTCGATTGGCAAACAACATCACATAGTTAACCAGTGACCAGCTTGGACAGCAATCATTTAGATTCTTCACTTCACAATAATTTCGAAAATGAAACTGAATTGTCTGGTTCAAATTGTTTTCGGTAAAAACTACGTCTTCCATGCGAAACACATATTGATCGAGATAACAAAGATCTCGCATCGATTCTACATTAAGTAGATTGCTACCATCTTTGGTTTCGACAACAAACTGAATGTATTCGTCATAAATACTGCCACAAAAATGTGATTTAACTTGATGATTTTTAGATCCAAACGGGTTGTTTTGACTTGGTTCTTCCTTAGAGTTTTCGTTTGTTTCTAGTGTAGTAAACTCAGCATCGATATGTTCGCTGTCTTTTTCAAAACTTGATTGGCTTTTGCTTGGAGTAACAACACTGATGTTTTGTTCAATCTTAGGATTGAGACTGAGCATTCCGTTCCATGAAGTGCTTTCAATTAACAAACGCCAGGTGTTGATGCGATTTGAGAGATCCACTTTGCGCACCTCAAAACCAACCAGTGGATCGTCAAACGAGGGAATTCCATGGTGGAACACGGCATAGCCAAACAAACAGAAGCAAAGCGTGAACACTAATGTAACCAGAGTGAAAGGGCATGTCCTAATGAAACGGTAGTACCTAAAACATAATATTTTTAGTCAATTATGTGCCAATCAGTCATCAGAATCAGCAATCAGTATAACTTGTTTTCAGTGCGGTTTTCGTTTTACTTTGGTATGTAAACGATCGGTATTTTTGTTAATTTTTTACCTTAAAGTATTGTTTAATTATTGGCGCAAGTGAGATTTGTTTACTTTATCATAGTCAATAATTTAACTCACGACAATAATTTTACAAAACTTTAAAGTTAGAAATGAACAAAAATACCGATTGTCGTTGACCGAAACGAGCGAATAGAGAAATGTGAAAGTTAAAACGTACTTTGCGGACGGTTCGATGACAAGAAAAGAAACCATGTGTGTAGTACTGTGTACACATCGTCTAGTCATCGTGCATTATCATACACTCACCACCTTTTTGGCTGCCTCGATATAAAAATCCTTTGTTCTTTCTTTTTTATAGACCAAATATTTGGAGTTGCTTGTGCATTTTTTCATTCACAAAGAATAAAACCTTTTTTAAATTGACCGTACCAATTGGTACGCGACACCGATCATTCACATACTACGTGAAACAAAAAACGGACTGAAAACGAGCTATTGCAATCAGCAAATAATTACAAAATTAACCTATTAAAGTTTATT
>DVQH01001531.1:0-12444 GCA_018231625.1 Papilio phestus | reverse complement strand
ACGGATGGAACCGTTAAGAAATAAAATAAGTTCCAACCGTCCCCTCGTCTCAAAAGGTGGGATGGATGAAACTTTAATTCTAATCTGTTCCTATGTGGGGACAGTGCGGGGTGACGGCTGTGAATAATCCAAATATTAATATTTGAAATTTAAGTTTTACACAATGGAAATAATAAAATTAAGTTATTACAATGTCAATTTTACCATATTTCAAATTGAACCATAAACGATATTATATCAAGTTATGACGTAATCACCATTTATGACGCTATCTAATTTCAGAATAAAAGGCTGTGTATTATGACGTAATAACCTGGTCTGTGGGGAGCGCGCCTCCTGTGCAGGGAGAGGGACTCCATGCGGCGGCGCAGGTCCAGCATCTTGCCCATAGTGACCGCGTTCTCCGGCAGCGCCCCCGCGCCCGCGCCCGCGCCCCCGCCCCCGCCCGCGCCCGCGCACTCGTCGTCCTCGTGCTCCACCAGGTGCGACAGGGACGACGAATCTGAACGCAGCGTTAGACAGAGATGGAGATGGTCGTTTACCAACATAGGTGTTATCAAAACAAATGCTGTAATTGTTATAATTAAATGTTGTTAAATATTATAAGATATCAGTTTTTAATGCTGTCGTTAAATTGATTAGTTAAGCAATTAACCCTATTTACATCAAAGGCAAATCATACAAAATACAAAAAAAAATAGTAAAAATCATTGAAATTAAAAAACCAAATTTTTGCTGCATGTTTTTTTCTTTACTCAACCAATAATGACTGACTTGTAGGCCAAACCGGTCAAGCTTTTCTGGGTTATAACATATCGTTTGACTCGAACTATTCCTTTGTGTTAATAGTATAACAATGCTCACATTTCGCATGGTCCAGCGGAGAGAATGTACCGTCCCTGTTCTCGCGCATGCGCACCATGTTGACACGCTCGCCGTCGCGGAACACCAGCACGGCCACCTTGCACTCCCCCCCACCCCCACTACCACCCTCGCCGCTCCACTCTAAGTCGTCTCTGTAACATTATAGTAATACAAAAGTGGGAACAGTGAAGGAAAACATCACAATACAACCTGCACATAGTAAAGAAATTCAAAGATATGTGCGAAGTCAACCAACCTGTTGTGCAGCATGATTGACTATGTCACCCTAACTTAGAGTACTCCGAACAAATTGTGTATATAAAATACAGAGTGTTAGTTTCAAATTAATTATTCTCAAATAATACTAACGCTAATAATCACGAGCCAGTATTCTCAGACCTAGTTCTACTGTTAAAATAACAAATAGTACACTCACCTATCAGGAGGAGGTATCTCAGGTGGTGGAGGCCTGCGCGTGGTGACGGGACCGCCGCGGAGCGCCAGCACGAGACGAAGGCGCGCGCCCGCAGCCACCCCATGGTCACGTAGCGACGCGCCATCAGCCAACTCCCGTAAGTTGTATACTAAATGCTGCTGGGATACTGGGATACCTGGAAATATTATTAAAATAAAATTATGTCAATTTTTTTATACCATAAGAGGACAAATGGGCAAGTAGCCCAATTTAGCGATTCCCCAAATTAGCGATGCAACCACTGATTTGATATCTGTATTTACAGTAGTATTGTTTTTAATTGCAGACCTTTAATAATCAGAGGCGACAGAAAATCTATTATTTAACAACATACCTGTTTTGTTTTACAACACACAATAAAATAATAATCATTCTTAAGTATACAAATACAGTAAAACAGGAAATAGGCAATACTTGGCATAGATATAAACACAAGTGTTGTAACAGTGTGACAATGAATCATAAGGCTGGCGCAAGGCCAGGAGAAAACACCTGCCACATCACATGTAAAAACACACAAAAGATTGGCTTATCAGGAATTGCATCATTTTTAAATACAAGCAAAGAAAGATCTAAAAATGTCGTATTAATTGAGGGCAGTCTATAGTTTTTCTAGGTCTCCTATACTAAATTTTAAATGGATTTTTTTTTACTATCCTCATATTCTCTATACTAAGATTCTATGCAGTTTGAGGCAGATATTCCGTAGAAGTAAAATTTATGTATAAGAAGTTCATATATAAAACAAAAACTGGTTTATTTCTATATAGATCTAGTTAAACATATGTGATATTTTTTAAATGTCATTTAATTCCATTGTTTACTGTCCTTGTAAGCAATCAAACAAATGATTATATTGTACAAACATTCTTAACCATAAATGTAGGTATTTATATAATATCACAAGCATTGAATATATACTTAACAATGACTCACTGAGAGAAACATGTATCAAAACAAAATAAAAGAAAAAGTGATACAAAACTTAATGAAATAAAAAAAAACAATTATTTGATACTTTATCTCATTGTTTCACCATGAGTTGACACTGGAGAAACAAGTTATAGGACATCTTTTAACAACCTAAAAAAAAAGATTTTCCATCCCTTTCATTTACCTTCAACAAATAGAGACAACAGTTCTTATGACAGTGAGAACTTAGCATACCCTAACCATCTTCCCATCTTTATCCTACTTTCTTCTAAGGTCTACATACCAGGGTATAGTTCTCCATGTTTATTTTCTGTCATCACTTCCTTCCTGATCATCTCACCTTTCACACAATACATCCATCTCTTTCTAGGCCTACCTCTACTGTAAATCCATACTCATAATTATAGTTTGTCTTGACACACATGATTCATCCCTCCTTATAACATGTCTATGCTTTGCTAACAAGCATACATAACTATCTTACTAATATAAATGAGAAACTTTAAATGGATGGATGTTTTTTAGACAGTGTCTCAAGTAAGGCTTAACAGATCTCAATGAAATTTAGCACGGTTGTAGAACGGTCTGGAAGAATACATAGGCTTTTTAAGCAAACATCTTGGACTGGAGACCACTTCAATATTTCTAATGTGTGTAAAAAGTTGTTGCATTCCAAAATAATCGGTTTTTATATATCTCAGACTAACTATTTATTAATATGGTTTTATTTTATTTGTTACCTAATATTATGTAAGGAATGTAAGCAGTAATTGGATGCAGTTAATCCTCTCAGATGCCTTAGAACTGAATGATGCCCCTGATATAATGAAAAATTTATGACCTTACATCACTGAGGGTAGTATATCAGAATTTAGAAGATTTTAAAAAAAATGTATACATAAATTCATGTTACAACATAAGTTTCCACTGGTAAAACACAGTAAGTAATATTTAGGTAGTGTAAGTTATATTTAGATTAAAGAGGTATCTTTCTATGTACCCTAAAGGTGTAGAAAGAGGTAAAAATAAGTTGTCCTAATGTTGTAATAACAAAGTTGAAAAGTTTTTTAGGTAAAAATATATGAACTTTGTTCATATTTCTTAATAAAGTGAACATCACTTATATAATAGATAATTCATTGATTGTAATGTATTTATAACTTACATAAGTTTAAGGAAAAAACTTGTATACAAAAATACTAATACAATAAGTGTAACTTTAGTATATATGTTTGACATTTTGTAGGACATATTTAGTACAAGTGAGTCATATTGTTATCTTGTTGAGATCAGTAATATTTGATCAATAGTTACCAATTACCAGTGATCAATTAAGGACTTAGCCAAACCAATCAATCTCATCCAAAGTTCAATGTTAAGGCACTTTTAAAAGAAAAGAAATAAAAAAGTTGTGTAATAGATGAAAGTGCAGCTTACCTTCCACCCGAAATATCTTCGATTTAATAGCAAATATAGTATCAGAAGGAGATACTGTCATTTCGAAAGCCGTACCCGTAAGGGTCTCCACCAATACCTCCATAGTGGGCTGACTTGGACCATCCTCTTGGAAACCTTTCGATCTATTGGACAGTCTCTCAGGGTATCCATGTTGTGACATTTCACACGCGGTACACAACCAAATCTATCTACGCAACATTGTAATTCCGAGAAATGTATACCACTTAAATTATGATAAAATATATAGTCACAGTTCTTGAACAATCACTTGATGACGATGTAAACATGTGTTTGTTCGTTGCTAAGTGGTAACATCAAACCCTATATTTGGTGGAACACAAAGAAAATTTTAAAACTTTAAACTATTATAATTATAACAAAAATAATATTACACAAACAACGATTGAACTGAATGTATGAAATGTAAGAAAAAATAAGAACTTTTTTCGCACAGAACACAGACAACAAAAAATTTAGAGTTTGCTGAAACACAGATACTAAAATGAAAGGAATGAATAACAGAATTAGCATAGACAAGGGGTTAATTTTTGTATTGCATTGAGTTGTTTAATACCAGACAGGGACGAAACAAAGCCAGAATTTCCAAGTCCATGTGCTTTGTATAAAAGAGAAAATACGAGTTTTCCAGTAACGGAACTGTTTAATTAGTCCTGTTTTACTTTTTCTTGACGGAAAAACCACAGATTACTAAATCGAGAAATCGGAAATCAATTATCATTCACCTTTTCATTCACAATTGTCTATGGTCATAGTTTCTTTTCCGTCGTTCTTCGTTTACAGTGAAGGAGGTTAGAAATATGGTGCGTAACATTTTATTAAAAATTAAGCATTAAACCATTTTAAAGTGATTGTAAACTGTTATCATAACATACAGAGTGTTAATGTAAAAACCCGTAATCTTGTTATGGCTTTTGATGATAGATAGGAGTTAGTTTGTCATGGCGGCACAACCCGAACATGTGGCTTCAAAGTAAAATTCTGGTTACAGACTCGCAAACGCCGCAATGGAGGACGCGCCAAGCACGGTCGTGGCCACGTTAAAGCCGTAAGGTGCACAAACTGCGCGCGATGCGTGCCCAAAGACAAAGCCATCAAGAAATTCGTGATCAGGAACATTGTTGAGGCGGCTGCCGTCAGAGATATCAATGAAGCCTCCGTTTATACTTGTGAGTATAACAACACATTATAAGTAATTTTGTATTAAAAATTAGTTAAGACTAGTGTACCTGTCAGAAGAAATGATTGGGTTAGAATAAGGTTTATCCTGGGTGTTAATCCATAACAAGCCTATGTAACCGTGGATTTCCACTGCTGAAACACGTGTAACACAACATATCTCTCTCACTCCCATTGGAAGAGAAATGACAACAATGTTTTTGCATGGCTTTTGATAGTAGTAGTGTTGTGAAGCCTACATTAAAGATTACTACTAATTAACGCTAAAAGCCTTTAATCATTCCCTATCCTGAATTTTACAAATCTTTATAGTAAATGTAGAATATTAGGTAAATGAGACAATTAACAACTACAAATAAAGTGTTTAGAAGTGTGTATACTACTTAAAAATCTCAAGTTCAACCTTAAAATTGTGTTTATTCGGCCAAGATATATGATATACAAATTTATTAACAACATCTTTCTGCAGCATTCCAGCTCCCCAAGCTGTATGCAAAGTTGCACTACTGCGTGTCATGCGCTATCCACAGTAAAGTTGTGCGCAACAGATCCAAGAAGGACAGGCGTATTCGTACACCGCCCAAGAGCACCTTCCCCAGGGATATGCAGCGCCCACAGAATGTGCAGAGAAAGTGATTTACTTTAATTAATAAAAATATAAAAAGTTACATTGTTATTTTATTTTATAGTATATGTGGAACTATAGAATACACATCTTTGACTTTCAGTGAGATTGAATGAGTCATTCTGGAAATATGTATTAAAATCTATCCATACAAACTTTTGCAATTTATATTAAGATTTCTAAAAGTCAATGTTTTATTTGGGAGACAAAAAAAATATGAAATTCTGAATGTCAACATTTTGACCTGTAATTTCTCAAATCAGTCACTGGACAGGCTAAACACTAGTATTGCTAGCATAGATTGGTAGTGGAAATGAGGATTAAATCTTACTAAAATTATAAATGTGAAAGTTTAGATGGATGTTTGCTAGTTTATAACATAAAAAGTTGAACAGATCTTTATGTAATTTGGCATTGATATAGAGGATATTAAAGAAAATCTGGAAGAACACATCTTTTTTAATTCCACACGGGTGGAGTTGAGGGAAAAAGCTAGTCTAATAATACAGAACATTAACCAACATTTTATATTCAGGATGAAGCAAAAACAGCTATCCAAGTAACTACCTATTCACTGAATTCTTGATATATAGAAACTGATTCACTATCAAACTTAAATAAATCTGTTATTTAACAGATTAATATGCTAATAGAAATCTTTCCATTGATATGGAAAACAGCAAATTAAACATATAATTAAAATAAAAACAACGATTTTTAATACATTTTTATTCTAGCTAGCATATTACAAGTAAGGCAAGGACTACCTATTGACATTCCTGCTTACAACTAAAAAACATTGCCAATACATATCTTTAGTAAAAAATATATTAAGCTATATAGTACACAAAAGTTTTCCAGATGAAAACTTAAGTAATTGCTCAGTATTCACACAGTACATTAAATGTATGGGATTCAATGTTTTCTACTATTATGGTTCAAAATGAGTGAATTTACTATTGTGTAAATTTTTAAACTTTGGTGTAAACAACCTAAAGTCACCTTTCAAGCCTGTTATACATTAATTTCAAACTGGACAGTTTAAATTGAAGTGTTAACAAAATTTTACCTACACACCATATTTAACTGTACAGTTAAACCTAAAAGTGTGTGTGGCTTGAACATTATAATATATAACAAAATACATAATATCTCTTATAACTTAATTGTTATTATTTGCATTTACAAAGTGCATCCGAACTTTATGTGCAAATTGAAATATTTTTATGAAATTATAAATTTATTTCAAAAACTACAATTTGTAACCATCTGTACAGATAAAATACAAAGTGTACTGTACCATATTAATATTTTTTTTAAATGATATGTAGATAAGAAAAAATTAATTCAAATTGCATTAGAATTCATATTAGTTAAGATGGCACCCAACAAAATGCTGTGAAAACCAAATTTTCGAAAATACCAAACAAAAAATAATAAAATCTAAATTAATATATTGAAATGAAAAATACACAAAACTTTAGGTTTTTGCATTGAATGAATACTACTTATGAAAATTTCATTTTTCAGTTTATTAAAAAGTTAACTTTTTGTCTGTTTCCATTAAAGTTGTCAGAATAAAAAAAACTACTTTAATCTTCTGCATTATTAGATATTGAAGAGTGTGGTATTTGAAAATATTACCTAAAATCTATATTACACTTTTAAAAACATTATCAAGTATAGATAAAACTCTACAAGACAAGACCAACAGTCTACAAACATTGATTATGGACCTTTAATTTTGTATATAGTCTGTGGCAGCTTGGCCATGGTCGGTTTGTCCACAGATTCTAGAGCATGCTTCAGATTCTTTTCAAACACCTTCTTAGCGTCACAGAAACCTTGCTTTGTTTTGCCAAAGGAGTTGGGTCCGGCTGATGTTGGTGTCTCCCTGCATTAAATAAGACAAACTATTTTATTTAACAATCTGTACAATTTGAATAATACAAAGAAAAATTGAAATGATAAAACATGAGTTGTTTGTATCTTAATGTTTCCTTAGTTATGATATCTCAATCTAATTATAGTACTATAATATTACATAAGAAAAATTGGTAATATTGTTTGTAAGTAATAAACTCTAAAATTACTGCACCAAATTAAAAAAAAATGATTAGAAAGCTACAAGTACTATATTCAAAGTTTTAAAAAATTCCAAGCATACAATTGTGGACAAAATTTATTTATTATAAGGTAAAGTTGATGTTCAACACCTATTTATAACTTAATAGTAATCACTTAAATCTTACAACAAGTATAAATTACCTTCCGATATTTCTCATCCTCATGCGAGCCTCTGCCGGCATCTCTTCAGGTTCCTCATCATCATCATCAGCATTGAACACTGATGCAACTGAAGGCTTTGCATTACCAGGAGCCTTAGATGACATTCCCAGTGTCATCTTAATGGGTGCTTTAGGTTTGGTAAAGCCAATAGAAATCTTACTAATGCGTGGAGGTGGTGGCGGTGCTGGCACTTCTTCATCAGATTCCTCCCATTTGTCTACAGTACTTTGTTTATCTGAAATTGAATATAAAGATGCAACTTTGATATTGTATGTTAAACATACTTAAGGATTGATAAGCATCAGCTGAGCCTTCTCCTTTTGGCCAAGAATTTTTATTTCAGTAATATGATTTGAAGGTGTGTTCTTTTAATTTTTTTGGTCAATAAATAGTGTTTTTATTTTTAAAAATAAAGTCAATTTAGTTGTAAGGACATCTCAAATTCTTTTCTAATCACAAAAGCAAACATAACTTTAATGTTTAAAAGTAGCATTGATTGTATTGACTTAAATTCAGACAGAATACAAGCTATTGTTAAATTATAAGTGTTTTATTTCGTACACTACAATAAGATAAAAGCATTACAATGCAATTATAACTTGTGAAATGATAGTAAATCATCTCCTGTTGTCTCTTACCTCTATGTTCCCGACTTCTAGAATCTTCTCTTGCATCCCAACGCCCGGTGTGCGGTGACCTCCGCTTCGGAGATCGAGACCGAGACCTCGACCGCCGCCTCTCCCTGCCCGCTCTAGAATCATCACGCGCGGATCGAGTTGACCCTGCCAATGCGAAAACACTGGCAAAGATAAATAAAATATATGCATTTTAGTAATAACATCTAGTGAATAAGTTTTTTTCCTCTTTTGGAATAATTTAAGGGGGCCTTACGAAATACATTCGAATACCTTTGTAGATGCGATCGCTCATTTTGTTCTTTATATATTAACTGTCCACGTTTTATTTGGTAATAAACTGGTCTAAGTAAACATTTCTTAATCTAAGATATATAAGAACTGCGTTTTACACGAAATTGGAAAGAAGTTGAAAAGTCAATCCAAAACCCAAACGTCAAACAAATGTCATCGCCATGTTTGATTTATTTTAATTAAAAAAAAAATGAAAGACAATGACATCTTGCGCACTTATTGTTTAATGTTTAAAGTTGAATTTTTTTCTTCTATTTTCACTTTAGCTTTTGATTAATATTAAAAAATCTGTAACCACTTTAATACACTGAGCAATAATAAATTAGTAATCTTATCAAAATAAGATCCATTATTTTGTTCAATCGATGTCTGTGTCTTTAACAGCTGGACAGCTGATTTGAAATAAAACATTAATTTTATTTCAAAAAAATTATAGGTTAGGTTTTACTAATAATAGTTTTTTTGGTTAATTTATCCACCTATTTAAATAAAGAAATATTAAACTCAACTTCAGCAATATGTTTTCTCTCCGATGGTCTACACTTCTAACAAAACAGTATCTTTATCCGTCTTACCTGTGCAGATGTAACTCTAACAAAACTCGTCTTGATTTGAAAGAAAAGTTAAAAAAGGGGCCTGATTTAAAAGATTTTATTCTAGCTTCCTCTGGAATTAAGGTACCTACAAATTTAGATCCTCCAGAAATACCTTACTTATTAAATGTTCATAAAACGGAGACGAGAAAAGTTTTCTTCGATGTATATGGTTGTCAGATGAATCTTAACGATACTGAAATTGTATGGTCTGTTTTGAAGAAGAGTGGATTCCAGAAGACAGAGTTAGAGGAGGAAGCCGATATATTCCTCGTGATGACGTGCGCAATTAGAGAAGGCGCTGAAAGCAAGATTTGGCATCGATTAGATCATTTGCGTGGATTCAAAAGGCGACGTGCGATTTCGAAACATAACAAAAAACCAGTAAAAATCGGTATATTAGGCTGTATGGCGGAGCGACTGAAGGAGAAGTTAATCGAAAAGGAAAAAGCTGTAGATGTTGGTAATTTTTTCAAAGATTAATTTCAGATTTTATTTGATTTAATTAGTATTATAATTATTGTTAGTTAAAAATGCTTTAGACTTAAAAATAAATCAATAGTAGGGTTGCCAACAGGGAGACAGCAGCTGTAAAAATTAAACCAATACACTAAGGTTTACAAAAGCTTGTGACCCTGTGAATTGGATAAGGTGGTAGGTGTATATTTTAATTATGTTACCAGTGGCTGGTCCTGACAGTTACCGAGACCTGCCAAGGCTACTGGCGCTGACGGAGAGCGGGCAGACAGCTGTCAATGTATTGCTATCACTGGATGAGACATATGCCGATGTTATGCCAGTTAGCTTGAACCAGAATAATGTCTCTGCATTTGTGTAAGTTTTACCTAGATATTAAAGGTTGGGTAAAAGAATTATGGTTTGCCTTAATTGTATCTAGAAGATAGGCAACTGATAAGGTTGTCGCCTTTAAAGGATTCTGAAACTAGAAGAAACTAAATATGAGGTACAGTATAAAGTAGTTTTATTTTATCACTGAGATTGTAGCAGGAAAAATCTTAAAATTGTTGCTTTATTGTACATTTTTCAATACTAAATTCAAACTAAGGCAGACATAGTATGCAGAAAACTGGTCACAAACCTAGGGGTGTAGGAAACAGCGGCATAGGCCTATAACAATATAAGCAACACCCTTAGTGTCTAACTCTGAGTGTGTCATCTTGATTATTATTATGTTTTCAGTTCAATAATGCGTGGCTGTGACAACATGTGTACTTACTGCATAGTGCCATTCACAAGAGGTCGAGAGAGATCAAGACCAGTTACTTCTCTTTTAGAAGAAGTCAGACATTTGTCAGGAAGAGGTGTGAAAGAGGTCACCCTGTTGGGACAGAATGTTAACAGTTATAGAGATGTAACTCAACAGTCTGAACCAGCGGCTACACAATTAGCTAAAGGTATAGTATAGATTTATCCCGACTTTGTCTGCGGAATTAATAAATCTAATTTTGTCTATGTGACTGAGTGATAAGTTAGCTTTTTAATAGTAAGTGGATTGTTAAAAACACCCCAGTAGTTCCTGTGTTTATTACAAGCAATAATGCAATTTTTCCTCTCTGTAATATACATGTAGATTTTTTAATAAAATCTATCTTACTGTTTACTAATATTATAAATGTGAAAGTTTAGATAGATATATGAGAGTTTGTGGTCTAAAAATTTTAATTCATTTTGATGAAACTTGGCATAAATCTAGAATATAGTCTGAAAGAACACATTGGCTACTCAGTTTTATTTTTTAATTCGACACGGACGGAGTTACAGGCGAAAGCTAGTATGCTAAAATAAAAATGTTATGAAACATAAGCACCGTTGGTACAGGCTTCAAAACAGTATACAAGAGTAAGAAAGGTGGCCTGAGATTTGCAGATCTATTAGACAAGGTGTCTGCTATTGATCCCGAAATGAGAATAAGGTTCACTGCCGCACATCCTAAAGATTTTCCTAATGAGGTTTGTATTTTAAATTGACATACTTTTACAAGTAAGACTAATTGTAGGGCTTTTTATTATAAAAATGACTTTAAAAATATTTTGTTTTTGCGGACATCCTATATAACAAATGTGTTTCTTTTTTTATATTAGTACAGAATGGCGAAAGGGAAAGGGACTAAAATTCTCCAGCATTCACTTAGAGTGTACGTGGAATTGCTCCCACTTCACACCTATCTCAATGTGGTTATTGCACCTATTTGACAGATTATGGTGTCTACCAGTGTTAAATAAAAAGCGATGTAATTAGGTCTTTATGGTCTAGGTATTAGAAGTGATATCAGAGAGGCCTAACATCTGCAAACTGCTGCACCTGCCCGCGCAGTGCGGCTCCAGCTCCGTGCTGGAGAGGATGAGGCGAGGATACACGAGGGAGGCCTATTTGGAACTTGTAAAGACCGTTAAAGAGAAGATACCTGGTGGTGAGTGCATAATTTTTGACCTATCCACAGTTTTCTTACCTTATTTGATTATTGTCGATTTGTTTTATGAGAATATCTCTAGTTTTCATTTTCCTATTAGAATTAACGCAGAATTTTTAAAACCATGTAAAGAAAGATAGAATATTTAATTGTAAAGACTTGTACACAAAATATTTTACTTCTTACTAATATTGTAAATGCGAAAGTTTTTATGGATGGATGAATGTTTGTAAGAGTTTGAAGTCAAAACGGCTAAACGGATCTCGATGAAATTTGGTATTGACGTGGAGGATAGTCTGGAAAATCACATAGGCATATTTTTTTTTAAACCCACGCGGATGGAGACGCGGACCAAACCTAGTTACATTTTGAAATCATATTAGCTCTTAGTTTCGTAAACTTTTCCAGTTGGATTATCAACGGATATGATATGTGGCTTCTGCGGCGAGACGGAGTTAGAATTTCAAGAAACATTGTCATTAATGGAAATAGTTGATTATAATATAGCATTTTTATTTCCATACAGTATGCGAGAGGTGAGTTTGTATCAGTTAAGTATGTTACCATCAATTTTATTTACATTATTGTAATTGAAAATTTTAAAATCCTGCTCGAAGGACCATTTATTAATATGGTTAATATTACGAGTT
>DVQH01001530.1:0-12450 GCA_018231625.1 Papilio phestus | reverse complement strand
AAAACCCGGTGCGCCGACCCTACGGGAGTAGGATAAGGCAGGGGAGATGATGATATTAAATTATCAGCATTCATTAAAAAAGGCATCAAACAATTAATTAATGAAACAAACAAATGTACAAAATTCTTCAAAACATGAAAAATTATACCTGGAACTACCTATCAAACTAACTACTAACTAACTACTTCACATATCAACTAAATGTTATAACAAGAATATTCAAAAATGCAAAATGTCTTACTATAAACTATGTAGTGTTACACTACACTCAATGGATACGCTGATTCATTAAAAGTCATTCGTCTCAACGGATATCGGACACAAGGTAAAGAACAAATTAATAGATGTCCGATAAATGGATATCATAAAAAGCTATCACCTGTTCGTTGGCCAGGCGGCATATTCAGTCACATGTATCGTAATTAATAAAAGTAAAAACTTGCCAGCGAAGGCCTAAAACGCATTTAATTCTTGATAAGGGTAACAAATTGGATAAAGATAGCACGACGCTCGGAGACAGCGAGATCGTAAGTGCATTGCAGCGATAATTCATAAAGATTGTAAGAATAACGTGGATACGACGTTGAAATCTCATAAACACATGAATTTGTAATTCATTGGAATTTTTGTATCCATAAAAAGATAACTGGTCGATCATTTAGTTCTTATTTTATATCACAAATTTTCAACAAGTCCATAACTCCATATTTTGTTGGAAGTATTCTTTATTATTGGGAAAACTTGTGCCTAAGAATAATAAAGTATAGTGAAGTTATTGTAATGTTACATTTTAGGCGTATCCTCATTTTTATTTCGTGTGTCCTTTAATTCCACATCTTAGCACTGCGGCGTCGACGATGTTTATAATCTAAAAATGTCAAAGGTATTCAATTTGAATATCGACTGTTATCTCAATTCCATACTTTAATTTTATCAATAAAATATCTATTGAAAGGATACCTTGTATTGCGATAAAATACATCTTCGCACGAAGAATTTAAGATATAGAAATGGTTAAACAACAAAATACGATTTAAATAATGAATGAAGATAATTTCATTGGATAAATAAACTATTCAACTCGATAACATGTAATTTATTAAGTTATACTTTACGCAATGAAAACTTTATAACAAATACATCTGAGTACTAGATTATGTTTGCATCTATACTAAGTTTAAAAAGGTACCTCTAATCCAAGAAATGTCATTGCTAAGGTCTTAGCCGGCTGTGTACAACCGATTCTAATGAGTTATTTTAGTTATGAGTACGAGTTCTTAAAAGTTAGTTACACGGTCCAGTAGCAACGATATTATGTCTATACCGTGACATAACGAAGTTCGATACAAATGGTATATTAGTCGCGGCAGATCTATCTCGTCACTAATACTAATGCTCCTTTGTGTAACTCTGGGAGTGTCGAGATCACTATCAGCATTCTGACCATCACTTATAATCGTTCAATCATTCGTAAGCGCTGCTATTAATTCCATGCCTCGAGGAATATCATGTACGTATCTAAACATACAATACCATTTTTTTTTATTTCGTATTGCAAAGTGTTTTTATACTTTTGTAAAGCAATGATCATTAAGTGGGCGTTTTAAGGTCTAAGGTGGGACTATAAATAATGCGATATTTAATAGGATTTTTTAATAATTTCTACGGTAATTTTTATCATAGTTAATAATATTACGAAATAAGCACATTTTTTACATTTTATCGGGCAGATCAGGCATTCATTTGTTTTTGTAATGCTAATGTATACAGCCTTACAAATAAACGCGGTATAAAGTTAAACTTAGGAATAAACCGAGTAATAGCGAAATTAGTACTAATATTTGCTTATACTTAGTTTATTCCTAAGTTTAACTTAATATTACGTTTATTTGTAAGGCCTTTATGGTTTATCATCAGTGGTAGCAGACCTATGAAGAGATGTACGGCTTACGTCAAAGATATACTTTTTTAGAAGGGTGTGACGATTGGATTTACAATCCCTACATTACAGGCAGATGATAATGATTTAGAATTTCGAAAATTTGAAGGAATAAAAGGTTAAAATTCATCATATATGATTATGAAAATGTAAATTACTATTAAAATATTGAACTTTGTAGATAACATTTTTATATTCCATAAACACGTTGTTCGTAAACTCGAAACAATTTTATTGTTGCGTGACATGAAACGAGGCAGTAAAGGTCCGTTAATAACATAAACATTCGAGAATTTTCGAGAATGATTTGCATGGCAGTGTTAGTCGACAGTCGCGTGTGAACCGCCCATCATTGCCTCACGTTATTAAAAGGTTATTGATGGCTTTGTCAGCTCGTATCTCTTAATCAAATTCGTGAAGTTATTTTCTCTTTGAAAGAAATGGCCCAAATACGCGACATGTTTGTTTTTATAGTTTCAAGTATGGCGTTCAGTAATGCAAGGTAAAAATTTAACAAATCATTTAAGAATATTATGGAAAACATTTTAGATTTAACCCTTAGACCTCTAATTTCCGTCAGATTTAAAATTCATAAGGTAATAACGAGTAAAAATTGAAAGAAATTTTATCTTAAACTAAATATTGCCCGCGACTTCCTCCACGCAATATTAAAAGAAAAAAGTAGCTAATAATATGCCCTTCTATACCAGCTACCCTTCAGTGAAAGTCCGGTCGAAGTCGGTCCAACGTTTCGGAGATTACCCGGAACAAACGCAGCTTGCGGACAGACAGACAGACATTTTTTCTTAAATGCGTTTTCGTTGTCAGTAACGTCAATAACTCAGCTTCCCGAAAACTGGAATTTTTCTTTTGTTACAAACAGACACTCCAATTTGATTACATGTATAGATTTCCAATAGGTATACTATCAATTATTTAACTAAATCGTCTCTTTGTTAAAAATTGAAACAAGAAAAAAGAAAAAATCATAAATTCAACCCTACTGTAGTAAGAAAAATTTCCCCTACAAGTGTGAATTTTAAAGCGTGAAAGTTTGCGTTGAAGTTGGCTTTCCCAGTTTGTGTCGCGGCTGTAACGGACCCTATATGAGGCTTAATGAGCATAACCTGTCCACAGTTGTACGGTTGTAAATCTGATTTTTGAGTAATTAGAACGTTTGCATATGACTTATAAGGTTAAAAACGTCCCTTTTTAATTTGTAAAGGACACACCGACTTTTCGACGGCTTTTAATGTGTTTACAAAGTGGTGCCGCTTTCAATCGTGTTTTATTCATAGGTACACGCAACTCTGTGAGTTAATTTTTCGCCCTTTTTATTTCAGCCGTTTGAAATGATTAACTCGGATGGTTTTTATTCGATTTCTTACTAATATTTTTGGCACCAAATTAAGCTATCAACTTTCTATTGTTCAGTACTGATTATTGGAAAGCGTAAAATTGAGTTAAGAACACAGATATTAGTCCCTCTCCCTTTCCACCCTTTTCTTGAGAGGATCGGGAAGGAAAAGTGGATTTGACGGTAGAGGAGACAAATAGGAAGGTAGGCAACGCATCTGCAATTGCGGATGTTTATGGGCAGCGGTCGCTTTCCATTTCGGTGTATTCAGATGGCTGCTTGCTTTTTTGCCATCTTATGTTATAAAAAAAGGTAAACATTGCACATAAAGATACAAGAATAATGCTGTTAAAAAACAGAGAAAATGCTATATGCTTCAATAATTCCGACTAATAACATGCGTAAATTTGCCTTCAGATGTTTCAATATTATTGTCAACTAAATACCTATAAAAAATTAGATAATATATAAATTCAATCGGTACAACAACCTTATGTTATACACATAACATTGTTAGTATATCATCATACAGGGTTGAACTGTTTGTGTTGAACCCCGCATCACAGTATTCCCGAGCAGCACAGGAAACATAAATCGCAAATCAACGTTCAGACAAGCACTAACGAACGCTGTACAAATAGCGGAATCCAGTTATACGAATAAAAATGAATGAAACAATGGGAGAGGCCTCTATCACACTTCAATTTGTCAAAAATGTGCCGGTGTAAAGTGCAGTGTACACACGTAGGATTTGTTTTCTTTTTGAAATGTCGACGTTCTGACGTTGTGCTCTTGGTTTTACTTGAATCAGAACTATATACGGCTAGCTGTTACACGCGACTTCGCCGGCGTTAAATTAAAAATATAGCCTCACTGATGACGTGGATTTTGAAAGCAAGAAAGAAATCGGCCTAGTAGTTTTTGCGTTATTTCAATATATACAAAAATACACATCTTTCCGCTTTATAACATTAGTATAGACACAGCGAACTTATTAGCATTTTTTCACCTTTTTGTCTATTAAGGCAATAGAATAATTACCTACACATATGGAATATAATATTTATATTTACTTTATCAGATTAAAGCGTAGTTTTAAACAATCTAAAACTATAGGCAGTTTTTATGTAACTTAACTTAAATCATTATCTAATTAGATTTATTAAAAGGTAAGTGTGCACTACTCTTAACACTATTTACGTTTCCATGTCTCGTTCCCGAGTTTTCCTCTTGCTATCAATACTCAGACACGGCCAATGAATATTGTTTCACGAGGAAAATGTAAAACGTGCAACAAAACAGTTTAAAATAGAAGGGGCATGGAAAAGAGGTTTGTCCGGAGGCGATCATTGCCAACTCACTACGTTGTTACGTTGATCGATGACGTTTCTAGTAAGTTGATGGTCGATTTTAGTTCTTTGTGTCTGTGTTCATGTGCTTATTGGTTTGGAATAACATGTCGAGATAAATACAATGCTATGCATCCCTTTATGCTAGAAGGTTTACCTTTGTGTTTTATTCTGCAATAAAAAGTAGTATAAGAGACTTATTAACAACTTTATGAGCTATGTTTAGGCTTGAAATAATATAAATGTTATAATCATGAAAACTAAATTTTACTATAGTTCTGATTTAAATAATAATTAATAATAAGGATTTTCTAACATCGAACCTGCACAAATTACCATCATTAACGTAGGAAGCGAAAATATCCATATTCGTTCGTTATTAATATGTAATAGACCTGATACTTTTTTAATATTCACCCCAATATTTTCATGGTTCAAAATCAAAACAATTAAACACAATATCAACGTTAGGTGCACGACTGAGGGGAATTTCTCGCTTTGCAACTTTAAAATTATCAAATCATACCAAAATATGTAAACGAAAATACGCCCTATCTCCATACACATAGAGTTCACATCAAGAATCATGGATATACAATCGGAGTTCCACGTTATGATCTGACAATTTTCAAGGATGTGTCCGTTTTTAAGATAAACTCTTTTACTATGCAATAAGGGTTAAATTCGTTCTGATTTATGGGGTTTTCCTCCCAGGAGTTAATCGTTACTTTCGCTTGCATCTGCATGGAGCGTGTTGATAATTCGGTGTTTAATGAAGCGCAAACATGAGGTTCGTCTCCGGCGGAAGAACGTAGAAAAAAATCTAGCTGTGAATGCAAATTTTCCCCATAATTGTGCATTCCATTGTCTCGTTTATGAAACGGAGGAAAAATACACTTCATCTATACACTTTAGGTTTTATTTCAACGCCGATGAATGGTTAACGCGTGCAGTCGCTCATTTTCCTCGTTGCAAACAAAGGGGGAGATTTTAATTTTTTTTAGAAGCGATTTATTATTGGGCGAGGGCTGAGTTTTATTGTTTCACAAGCTTATTAAACTTTATTATTGAAACGAAAATTTTGTTTATGAAATTAGCAAATATTAAAAAAGGAAATGAATAACAACGATTTTTGTTCCTCCATATTTTCAATGATTTTGTATTCATTATAAAAATAAAACTTTCGTTGAAATTAAGTTTTATAACTACAAAGAAGCTACAGAAAGTATATATGTAAACGTTAATTTAAAGCCATTTAAAAGTACATAAGCGTCGTGTCGGGTTTTTATGTCACTATTATAATTTTGATTGTTATTTTTTCCTTACATGCGTCAGCATCGAAACAATCATAGTTATTATGGTCTGCTTTAAATCGAACCCCTTTGTATTTCAGTCTAAAATTTAGCGGTCGAATTATCACGGCTTTTTTTTGTACAAAAATGATATTCATCTGTTCCATCGAATAAAATTCAGATACAATAGAATGGAACGATGTAAAGAGTGCTGAACTAAGCACTCGACGTGAATAATATTGACAAGTTCTATGATCAGCCATCCGTATAATACCCAATATCTGAGCGAAACGATATCCATTCCAAAACATTTATTGTTTATTGTCCAGCCACGAATACGTTAGTTTCGCCGAATCACTCCGGCCGCTAAGTATGCCGTCGATATTTCGAATATCATGTTCAGTTTTGTTGGACTCGAAACTTTTTAATTGTAATGGAGATTAGCCGTTATCTGATACAGGCTAGTGTGAGCATTTGTAATAACATATTTATTTCTAACGTTTGACAGCTGTAGGCGTTCTGATCGAAGAGATAAACTGGAGCAGTCTTTGATGCCGCATATAACTTGCCAACTGTAATTCTATGTGATAGATCTTCAATAATTTCTTTAATCAGTGTAACAAAACTGCTTATTAATATAGATATTTGTGATGTCCGTATATAATCTGCTTTGAATTAAAATTCTTGAAGTAATAATTTTGCATACTGTACAATTTAGATGAAAAGTTCTGTTGCAAAAGCGCATTATGGTAGAGTTTGACAGAAAGTTGATTAAAATTATAAAAAAAAAATGTGGAAAACATTTAACAGAATAGACTTAAGAGTTCATACGGATATTAATTTTAGTATTTAAGTTTGCATTCCTTGTACCTAAAGTAATTTTTGCAATTCATAAAACCAAAATAAATATTGTGACAAAATGATCCGAGTCATTTAGCACCGTCAACTCAGTCCCCCTTTTTCCTATCGCTTAGTGCAGCTCCGAAAAACTGCATCTCATGTTAGTAATAACATTTCCAGTTGACACATACAAGAAATCTATTAACGTCACCGAGAAAGTTTTTGTAATCCATCAAGTGGAACCCCTCGGGTGGAAATATTCACTCGCTGTGTAATTCTTTGGCAGTTCAGGCGTTTTTTTGCATTTCTCCAGTAACAAAGTTACGAAAAATGAATGTTTATTATAGTTATCATTTGTCTCAGTATAACCTTGTTTAGTTAATTTAAGAGAGCATACACCTTTGACTAAATTATCGCACATCTGCTGTACGATTGTCGATTGTTTTGGACCTAATTCACCTGTCCCTATAGGAATCAGAGCGAGACTAAACAGTTGTGCGATAGTTAAGTCAATGGTGTGCGCACGATTTAAACGTTTTTAAAAACAACGTGTGTATCAAACACTTGTTCTAACTTTTTTTAAAAGAATATTCGTTGTTAAACTTGTAACAGTTTTTTTGTAAATAAATAAAATAAAATAGTTTAAAAGAACCGTTTAAAGAGATATCTCGGTAGCAATTCCGCGCGATCTCATCGTCCACAACAGCGCGAATAATTTGTCGCCTGATGAATTGCGCGAAGCAAGAGGTATTCTCTGTCTAGACTCGGGTTTAATGAGTGCAAATCATTGCGAATTGCAATCCTGGTGCAGTCTTGAGTGTCATTATTAAGATTCCATTGAGAGCGATTCGTGTTGTTTCTTTTTAAAACGTTTTATTAGAAGTTCTTGTCCTTTTCTTATTTTATGAATGGATGACGTATGTGTTATTTATAATAATTATTTTTTCTTTTAATTTATGTGTGTAATCCGGGTCTTTGTTATGTTTTAAATACACAATGATGAACATGATTATCATGTAAAATTATTTTCGCCTCTTGCAATTACAAGATTTGATGATACAGATTTGTTTAAATGAGACATTTAATTGTCTACATTGTGAGACATTGTGGTTTCTGTTATTCTTTGTAGTTATTTGCGAACCTGTCAATCCTCGTCAAATCTCGAACAGTGTTTTGTAATGTCAGATTTTTATGGCGATAAGGGTTCCTGCAATCCGCCCAATCAATGGCGGCTTTTAGTGTGCTGTATTTAAAACTAATGGAATTTACATAGACTAGGTATCGAAGTAGACAGGATTTGTTTTTAACCTTTTATATTTTTTTATTTTTGGTGATTTATTATGACAATGAATGTCATTAAACTAAAGAAAAAATATATAAACAAAAATGTAAAAATATTGATACTAGTGATACAAATATATATAATACAAATTCAAAATTGTAGTCTACAACACATGGAGTACTTCTACCAAAGCATCACACATAAGTATGAAATTGGTTCTACAATTGTAGTTTTGTCATCTGACTAATGTTCATTACAAGATCAGAACAAACCATTACAAGTTGACAATAGTCCAAAGGAAATGAAGTCTGTTTTTCCAGAATTGCAATAATAGATTCAGTTGTTTTATCTAATTTTACCTAATGTCATATCTGATACTAATTTATAATTCTTTGAACGCCGTAATAAATTAAGCATTGAGTACGCATCTGATAAGCTTAAATTGAATCACCTTCGAGTCTGATTGAAGGCTAGTCACGGAATCGGGGCCGCGGTGGACGGACAAATTAATTAAATACGTTTTCTACATCTGCGCAATGTCGAGTGGAAATTATGTCACGCATACGAAAACCGAGTCCAGATAGTCAACAGAAAATTAATTACGTTTTCATTTCATTGTAAAAGAAGGAGGGCTAGGAGTAGCAGAAATACCGTGGTATTCATCATCAGAAGAACTGCAGATATGTTGCTAGTCTGATGAAAATAGACTTCTTTATGTTTATATATTTTTCTATACTAATATTATAAAGTCACCCTTACTTAGGGGAGGCTCCTCGGTCCTCGGTGTTGACGTATAGTGAGCTGGTGATGAAGATATTATAAAGAGGAAATATTTGTATTTTTGTATGTATAGAAATAACTCAAAAACTGCTAGGCCGATTTTAAAAATTCTTTCACGGTTAGAAAGGTAATTTATCTGTGAGCTACATTTTTTTATTTTCACCCGGACGAAGTCGCGAGCTACAGCTAGTAGTTATAATTATGTGCTTTATCAAAATACGTAGGAGTGTGTTAAATATCTCGAGTCTCAATTATCAAAATTTGTGACCACCTTCGTTGTTTCTAACTATCATAACTGTTTCTGAATTTAAATATCAATTTAATATTACACCTTACATTTCCATAATATTTTGCAACGTTATCATAAAAATACCTAGTTTGTGACATAACATTCTTTAGACGTGTAACCGTTTTCGTTTATTGATGGTTTATTTTGATTAATTGAATTTAAATTACGTTGATTTAAAGCTATGAAAGCAGTGGGGAGCCACTTGCTGGCTGCATGAGCTCCTGCCAACTTCACATTCCACGAAGTATAAGTGGCAATCAAATATAAAGGTTATTTTAATATGCAGTAAAATTTCAAATCAATTTCATTTTGAGCAATAAAGAGGCGTTTTAGTGGCGTTCGGTGGAACAAGCGAGGTGTGCGCTGCGACGATCCGGCGCATGATTTGTTGGTATAAAGTAGTCGGAGTCCCGGCGAGAGACGTCGTAAATCATGTCGAGTGACACCCTTACGATTGCGGCAGCTGCATAATCCGTCGAAAAATAGTACCGGTCGCGACGAACACAATGATATTTTTACTTCTTTTTACATCGTATATTTAAAGAACGTTTTATAACTGATATCTACTGCATGCGAGCATTCGTTAAGTACTACGACTTGCGCGTAAACTATACAACTGACAGCAATAAAGTATCTTCATACAATATATTATAAGAAAATTGATCGTCTTTATTGTATGTAAATGATATTTAATTTTTAAAACCAGTTGCATTCGAACATACTACAAGAAATACAAGATAGTTATCTAGAGTTTGAATAATATGATCAATCTCTACAATCTAAGAAGGAAAAATGACTAAAACCAAAATTTATTTACAGGAAAAGGACTTTTGTTACCCTTTATAAGTGTAATGAAGATCATGTCTAAAGAAAAATAGCCTATAAACAAAATATCGACCACAACGATCTTATTATGTCAATCATAATGAAATGAATAAAAGACAACAACATTTTTGACTACTAAAACTATGAACTATAAATTCTTAATATAATTTCATAAAAATATGATACTTTATGATTATTTTACCTATTCCTAAAACAAATTTGTATTGGTAACTTATTTCATTCGAAATAGAAAACGGCTCTCGAGTGTGTAAGAGATAAGTTTTTTATATTGATATCTACAAATATTGCTGTTACGTCAGTAGCCGACATTTTGTATGATGTACGAGGCAAAAGCGATATCGGTAAGTGAATGTATACACTTACGGGACCTCGTAATTTGTTACCACCGGCCCATTCCCGCGTATACATCAATCGAACGTAGATGGGCTGATTGCATTGTAACTTAATACAAAAGGAAGTGAAAGCCTATTTGATGGAACATTTTCGGTTGTTTATCTATTTCCTTTTCACAAATAAAAGCTACATTCTTTCCCGTACATACTAGGTTACCAGAAACGATATACAAATAGAGTCTTTACATCGGAATACTGAAAAGAAATTGTAATATATAACCACGCATTAAATAATAAGGACTTGTCTAAAACTCCAAATCTTACTAATATTATAAATGCGAAAGTTTAGATGGATTGATGGATGTTTGTTAGTTCGTAGCCTAAACTGCTAAACACATGTTGATGAAATTTGGCATGGATGTAGGGGATAGTCTGAAAGAACAGATAGGCAACTTATTTTTGTTTTTTGAATTCCACGCGGACGGAGTCGCGGACAAATATCGTCCATTATAATGTTGACGTATTTCAGATTGTAAGCGGCACGTACAAAGCAATGCGTTTAAATTCGTTTCAATATTCGGCTGTCAGATAAATTTTAGTGTGTAAAATTTATTTTCAACAATTACATTTGTATACTTCAATTCATAAACTTTTCCAATCATAATTAACATTGTGTTGTTTTACTTCTATTGTTACGGCTTTGAAACCTATTCACGGTATTTAAGTGAAGCACTTAAAGGTTAAGTTGTAAACCGACGGAGTCATAATTCAAAGTTAAATGAAACAAACCGTCTATACCGAATCGAGAACTTCAATGAATTTAACGACATTATGGCGGTAAGAGGGGGCAATTTGCTAAAACAAACGCCCTCCATGTCTCGCAAGTTGAACGAATCGCTTAGCGAAAACATTAGCTCCGGCTCAAAGGCTGTTCGGAGCAAATTGCACGTGAAATTCGACAGCCAATGTTACTGATTCTACAAAAATCTAGCTTCCATATTGTCTGACACTCGCAAGTAATAAAACATTACTTTTACGTATGTTTTTCATAACTAATTTTATGCTCTGTAATGTTGTTTTTCTGAACTTTTTTTAGCTTTTTTTCCTATGTAAAGCATTAAAATTAATATTATCACATATTTTCTCATTTCGTTAAGGTATTACTGTAATAATAATTGTACACATAATTTCCGGGGCGTTGTTAATATACTTTTATTGGCCATTACGTTCAGGTGAATCACAAATAACCTGATAACGATAATATGCGTTGTTAAATATCGTTACATTGAACAAACAATTTTTCTTAACGTTATAGAATTTAAAATATAACACAATTTAATCCCTATGTTTAACTAACTTCCGCCCGCGACTCCGTCCGCGTGGAAATAAAATCACAAAGTGAGTAGCTTATGTGTTCTTCCACACTATCCTCTACATCTACACCATTTCATCGACATCCGTTCAGCCGTTTAGGATACAAACTCTAACAAACATCTATCCATCCATCTAAACTTTCGCATTTATAATATTAGTATGATGTAATTAGTTTCTGAATTCAAAGCGTCTTAAGTTCTAAGACGAAGTTGGTTTGGAAGGTTAGAATAGTTAAAATTATTTAAAATTACATGAACTACAGTTTTTAAAATAGGTAACTATAAACTCTTTAAAATCCAAAAGGTCAATATATCCGTTTGGTATGTATTTGTACAAAACTATTTGGCGTAAAAACGCAACAACTATACGGTGGGCGTTTTGTAGTGTTTGCTTTGATCTGTGTAACTCTTGTTGGAATAAATACTTTTATCAATGTTGACACAGTGTTGAGTCGCCCTCCGCAGACCGTACACCGTTTCTGTTTTATTGTGTTTACGTTTTAAAATAAATAAATACGCTAGGGTCATTGTATTAAATAAACTTGAAGTAAGCGTGTGAATATTTAAGCAGTCATTTGATTAAAAAGACAAAAATTTAGAAATAAATGTAATAAAAAACATTCGTCAGATAGTATTATAATTAGACTAGTGGATCCCATGTGGCTTTATCCGCATGAATTTATAAATACTTTATTTTATTGTTCACATTTGTGAACTGTCAAAATTCAAATGTATAAATGACAACCTAGCATAGTTTAAACATTTGTATTT
>DVQH01001529.1:0-12455 GCA_018231625.1 Papilio phestus | reverse complement strand
ATGTGTGCAGTTTTCGCCAATAAACTGCTTTGTCAGTTTAGCGAAACTTTATTTTTGTATCAAATTTAAGCTACTTATAAATAAATAAATAAAAAAAAAGTTAGATAACGAATAGTTTATTTACTTTCAACTATTATAGTTATTACCCCAATCTGGATTTCTGTGTGTTTTATCTTAAAACTGCATGAGACGATAATTATGAATGAAATTCAAACCGAACATCACATTGTCATCACCTTCTACATTAAAATATTTTACTAATAATATAAGGGATTACGTAAATATAAAACGATCCTAAAGTGTCAGTTAAAGTTAACATTTCGAGGAAAATATCAACAAAATTGTAACAACAAAATTCGTTTGTGTTACATATAATGGTTAGCAAATGGGAATGCTTAGTACCAAGCGTTGAATGCATTTAACGTCGGTGCGGTGGCATTGTTGCTAAGCACCATTAGTGAGGAAAGTACTTTATGCTCGTTTACTATTGATATTATAACTCACTTCTTCATTCGAATGTATATAAGACTAGCTGTAGCTCGCGACTTCGCTTACTCGAAATTAAAAAATCATAGGCTATGTTACTCACAGATATATCATCTTTCTATCGGTGAAATAATTTTTAAAATCGGTCTATTAGTGTTTGAGTTATACATACAAATATACAAATCTCTCTTCTTTATAATATTAGCATATTATAAATAATAATACTCGTGAAATAAGATGTAAAAAATGTGTCCTCGACTTCAGCGCTAAAGCTGTACGTGGCCTAATTTTAGTCCTCTTTCTCTTCCTATTCTTTTCTTATAAGTAATTGTCAGTAAGAGATAGTAGATTCAACTTAAGAGGAGCATAGGAAGGGGATATATCCTCTTTATATTCCTCTGACAAAAGGTAGGCAACGCATCTGCAATTGATTATGTTAATGGTAGGGATTTCAGTGAATTCAAGTGGCCGATTTTTGTTTGGCACCTTAAATTATAAAGGTTCAAGAAATATCTAAAACATATTTTATTAATGTCAATATGTTGGTTAAAGAGCTTCACTAATGACATCTGCTGGGATATTATCCAATACTCAAGTAGATTTTAATCATACTAATAATATAAATGCGAAAGTTTAGATGGATGGATGGATGTTTGTTAGAGTTTGTAGCCTAAATGGCAGAACGGATTTCGATGAAATTTGTTATTAGATGTAGGGGACAGTCTGGAAGAACACATAGACTACTTACTTTTGTTTTTTTTAAATCCGCGTGGACGGAGTCGCGGGCTAAAGCTAGAAAATTCAGGTATTTAACATGAACATTAAAATTTAACTCACGCTAGTTTTGGACTATAAAACATGATATTGACATGTAGAGTAGAGGAATTAATGTAAATTACAAAAAGAAGTTCCTAAAAACTGGTTCAATAATCGAAAAAGGCAATATTCGTGAGGCTGAGGTCTTTTATGTCAGTCACCAAAAGTACTCACCGACATAGAATAAAAAAACCATCGAAAGCAATTTGTCGAACAGTTTCCGTTACGCGGGATAGGGTTTATAATTGAAAACGATTTTTTGGCGGAACCATAAACGTTGCCACTTCGTTTTGATTTTTTAATCAATTAACGGTGACGCTAGGTGTAGGTTTACTATTAATAAAATAGTGAATACTTTAATCAACACGAAATTACTTTTTGTTTTTATTGTGTGTGTTAGTCAAAGAACGAAACTTCAGTACTTAATTTACTGGCTTTTGAAAACGTCTTTACGAACGGCATTTTTCAAAATTAATGACCAGAGTTTTTTTTAACAAACGATCAAGCTTATGCCAGATATCTTCGAATTTCAATTTAAAAAACTCTCCGAGGTGACAGGTACATTGAGAGTAACTGGCCGTCAAAAACAATTTCACAAAACCACAGTCAGACCGGACAAGGTAAAACGTTTGAAAATTGCCTTTTATTGTGGTCAGTACATGATTGTGTTTTGCGTCAGTCTTTTTGACTTGCAAAAACTAGGATATGGCAGTAAATACATCTGTCTAAAATATCTGGTACGTCTCGAATTACAACTCTACAATGTCCTTTAAAACAGTGTACATTTATATGAAGCTGTTAATAATTACTTGATTTCGATTTACATCAAAATTTTTAAACACACGATTACAAAGACGTCACAAATAGAATTTTTTTTTTTATACACGTAAGAAAGGGCTTATCCTTTCCACGAAAGGTAAGCACGTTTAAGACTAATGGGGGACGTTAGCTCGTCGATAAAGTCCTAAAAGGCTTAACGGCCACTTAAAAAACCTTGGCTCAAAGCCTCGCCCGAGTACAGATTAACTTCGTCCGGCGACAAAGCGAAGAGCGTCTTTGATATGCGTGTCACCGCTGGACAATATCTAAGAGGGTTTAGTTTTAACAAGGATAAATACATGTAAATTTAAAAAATACAAAGAATATGTCCTTTGTACATTTGTTTTGACACAAAAACCGTCTCTTATGAAAACGGTAATTTTATTTAAAACATTATGTCACTGTAATATCTTTTATGCTAGGTTTCTGGAATTTCCACTCATTTTGTCACTACCTAGCTATTCGCTAGCATTAGATTGACCTATGTTTTAACCGAGTAAAACTTAAATTGTAGTTCAGAAACGCATTTAATGAATTTATTGAACCAAAACACTAACGAATGGTTAAACGTAGCTGGGAAACTGACCGAGTTTACATATGAATGACTGTTAGTTAACTTTGCACAAACATTACGCACAGACTTAGATAAGAATTTTGACTTAACTTTTCCTAAAACTCTCATTTGACGGGATTGTTTTGAAATTCAGTGACATGTTTATTTGTTTAACATTACAGAATATTGTCTTACTTTGAATATTTTTGTGTAGTTTTCGGTTATTACAAGAATAAGTTGTGAAATTACTGGTAAGTATATTATAAAGAAAACTGCTTTTAGAATACGTTACTAAAGTTTAAAGACGGTCAGATTACAATTTTGCCTTGGTCAATGGAAATATTTAAATACTTTTAATTTAAAAAGCATACGTCAAAACTGAATGAAAGGGAAATTCGCTAAATTTCCTTTGAAGTTGAAGAAATCGTTCAATTTTCAACAACATTAACGCCGACAACGTTCGCTTATCGCTGAGACGATCGGCAGCCGTTAGGCAACATTAACCAAATTACTTCAGTCGGTACAGGCTTAAGCGAAAATTTGACGTAGATCAATAAGTATTATTTGAAATGTTAGTATATCTAATTTCAAGTAGAACAACTGAATTAAACAAACAAAAATCCATATCCATAATAATAACTAATTAGTTATTTTAGTAACTTGTGACTATTGACGCCTATCTACATCAAATGTAATGTTTAAATAGTAGTAAAGAACGAAAAGGAATTGATTAGAACTTCTTCAACTTCAAAAAAAAAACTGTAGCAGGGTAGCTCCGCGCCACAATTTTTTTTTGTCATTTGAATTCTGAATCCTAAGTCTTCAGATCGATACAATAAGAATTTTTTTACAAACACGTCGATCTGAGGGCAAAGTGTTGCGGCGATAGTGAATGTGTTCAATAAATACGAATGCGGCGTTCGAGAGCCGCTCGTGAGTCGAGTCACGAACTATTCGCCTCTTCGCCAATGTATCGAAAGTGAGAACGCACATGTCGACGACATCTAAATGTTAAACGCTTATTTGCTGAACGAGTGAATGTGAATCAAATTATTTGGATGATAGTCCTTTTTACGAATATTATAGTATTTTAGAGACCTAACATACTTGAGACATAACTTAACTTAACTAGACATAACTTGAGAAATACATTTATGAAAGCATTTCCCAATCTTCGTAAATGCGCTCTCCATAAAGCCCCTTCAGTGGGTCGTATTTTTTTCTTTACAGCGGACCCGGTGGCTTAATCGAGGTTAAATTGCAGGGGCAGAGCTGCAAGATGAGCAAATAAATTGATTCTGATGTACGCTCACCCTCGTAGCTCCGTGCCCC
This sequence comes from Papilio phestus, assembly GCA_018231625.1. Lineage (NCBI taxonomy): Eukaryota > Metazoa > Arthropoda > Insecta > Lepidoptera > Papilionidae > Papilio > Papilio phestus. Next base: position 8,449 of record DVQH01001529.1, on the reverse strand, counting down.
GCGTAGCCGGAACATGTTCCCGCTACGCCGTAGCCACTATAAGGAGGTAACAAAAACTTGCGACATTAAATAAAAAAATGCGTAATTAATTATAACGGAAATAAGAAAAATAATTGAAACTATTTTGAAGTAAGTGTTTGTTTAAAATTCTGTTGCCCCTTAAATAACATGAAATTGTAGCTTTCGAACTTGCGAGTAACACAAAAAGATAAATAAATATTACAAAATGTTATGTCGATTATATAAGATCTTAACAAGTTATTCATTAGAAAGCTTCGTTTCCGTCGCAAGTGTAACAACTTAATTAAAGTGTTTATCTGCCGCCAAATTTTCGTATGAAGCTTAAAGACGAAGAGTAATCTTATCGCTTTGATAATTTATAAACATACCTACTACTATCGCTTTTCAATACTACCTAAAAATTAAAATAAACACTAAAGTAAACAAGAGTATTCGCATCGAGTTCAAATCCAATTTTCCATCCTACCTAATTATATAATACGTTCTAAGGTGATATAATTTGTCTTCCATAGATTTCAACTCTCTCTACATCTCTTACGTTTTAACGACACTTGAGAGTATGTCACAAACATTTAGGCGTCAGTAGCGAAAATCTTATCGTAAAGTCATCTACAAAATGTTTCGACATTTGTTGTACTTTAAGTCCGCTAGGGGCACTGCGAAAACGTTTTCTCGAATATTCTCGATAAGTCCTTGGTTAATTTTGGATTATTCAGATTGTTTATTGGTAGATTAACATCTTTTGATTAAATTTTAATAAATTTGATAACACGTAGCATATAACCAAAAAAAAAAATAACTTGTATTATCTTCTTAACACCAAAACCTACTAACCTCGAAAGATGCTCACATCTTTTTTGCCTCTTTAATATTTACGCATCTTGTAAGTGGTTATATAAGAAAGGGGTTTTCCTTGTAAAGATCGACATAGTCATATATCAAGCGGGGTAAGTGCTTGTGCTGACGCGAACTGTCAGACTCCACGTGTGGCGCCATCTATCAGCCGGTGCCGACTAATGGCTCGTTTAACTTACTATCTCAGAGAGATGCGATGATTTTATTGAAATGCGTATTGTTTGACTGAACTCGCGACTTCGTCCGCTTGAATTTAAAAAATAATATAAAACATAGCTTATGTTACTCACAGATTAATTATCTTTCTAACGGTATAAGAATTTTTAAAATCGGCTCATTAGTTTTTGACTTATCGCAATACATAAAAAATGTAAATCTATCCTCTTCGTAGTATTAGTTTACATGACGCTGCAAACGATGTCGAAATACTATTACGTTTTAGAATACGAAAAACTATATGTAATTAATACTCGAAATTGGCACGGCTTAAAATCAACAGAATTTAAGAATTACCAAAGATATCGAAAGTTAAGTTTACTTGTGACTTTTTAAAAATACAATAGATTCTTTTACATAAACTTCAGGATAGTGATGTAAATCGATTTGTACAGGACAATCGCGTCGCCGTTCCCTCGAGAGTAGCTCGCTTTACTCTAATGACTTCGAACACTGACACTTTCCAGTTTACATTTTCTAAAATATATGAACAAAATTATGTATAACTTCTAAAGTTGTCGAAACCTTAATTATCTTACTAATATTATTATATAAATGTGAAAGTTTGGATGGATGTGTGTTACAGTTTGTAGCCTAAAAGGCTAAACGGATTTGGATGAAATTTGGCATAAATGTTAAGGATAGTCTGAAAGCACACATTCTTTGGTTTTTATTAATACCACGCGGACGTAGTCGCGGGCAGAAGATAGTTTATACTAAAATGTATAGTGGACTATATAGCTGATGGCTCAATGTTAACCTTTGAGTGTTCTTTTGTTATGGAAACCTATTCCGTATTAGTTTGAAAATACTCTTTGTGAAACCACTCTAAGCTCTTATCGAATACTTGTATAAAATCTGAGACGAAAAATATTTTTAACTTCGGAAAAAATGTACTACTTTAAAAGTTAACAGACAGTAAAGAGTTGCTAAAAACTAACATTAATTATGACCATACTAAGCCTATACATAGTGTTTATTTTTATATCAATCAAGTGGCTTAGATAACGTGAAATTAGGACTGTAACTAGGCGTTGATGACGCAAATTGATTTCGATCGTCACTCCCGAAGTAGACTATCCTCACAATGAGCCTGTCTACATAACAATTTGGTATCACTTATTGGCTTTAGACTAAAATAGATACCTCGTTGATGTTTACACTGTTAGGATGGCGTCCTATGGGTCCTTTTTAAAAAAAAAAAAAATACACATACTTTAACTACTGCAAAATTAATTTAAAAAAATCAAAAGGTTAGAGACTTACAGTTAACGACTATTGGACTGCCTTTTTCAGCATCTGTGTAGCTTTTTTATAGCATTGGAACCGAATGGGAGGTTTTACGCTAATAAGGACTTGTTCATAACAGTACGATAGTCAGCATTAGTTGCTGGTTGCAGGTTGCTGAAGTTTCCAATTATTTTATCATTAGTTACGTATCAAAAACACTAAGGAATTACTAAACGTACCTGGGAAACCGGCCATAATACCAGTAGCAAAAAAATGTCTTTCATTAAAATAATTAAGTTATTCTTTTATAAAAGAAAAATATATTAGGAATATAAAAAAACTGTTAAACCAGTTAGACTGTAAAATTGAGCAGAAATCAGTAAGCATACAGGTCGATATGCATTATATACATCGGTAGGAAAATTCTCGAGATGTTTCACAAACACGAATGGTAACGTACTCGAATGCACAAACGTTCGTGAAACGAAACGAGCAACGAAATATTTACGTTAGTACAAATATTTTATAGTTCACTGTAACAGAAATCAATAACATAGACTTTAAACTTTGATAGATTTGCCACTAGAATTTAAAACTTACTCTGGATTTCCGAAATTCTAATGCGACAAGATCTCTCACATTCTGACAAAAGTGTAACCCTACGATTAGAATAATACACATTTATCATTCAAAGAACTTGTTAGAAATATCTCGTATCAAATAAAAAGGTATTACAATTCATAACGTATTTCACTATTGTCGTAAATCACGCAAAATGAACGCCCCACAGACGTGAAGTGTCAGCCTTCACCTGTGACGCCATCTATCAAAGAGTACCAAATAACATATGTAACAATACTAGAAAGGATAGGTTTTTAGGGACAAAAAATGTTATTAACGGAGTTAAATAAGTTGAATGAACCGATTACTAAACTTTGAATGTTTTTAGAAAACAGAACGATAATAAATCGATTTTGCTTAGAGCAAAATAGAAAATAACGTCGACTTCAGCAGACAGCACGAATCTCTTCAGGTCGTTGTTCAATTATTACTTCGTTATATTTCATGTCAAACGACAGTTGCAGAATTCATTTTCACAAAGAGAATGAATAACAGCGACACAAACTGAAGCGATCTAATTTTAACAATAAAATGTCAGTAGAAAAATGCTTTTTTTAATAATAAAAAATAAAATCCTTATTATTAAAAGTGATGGAAGCCGGGGTCTATAAATTTTTCGAAACTCTCTCACCGAATTTATACAATAGAGGGTTTATTTAGAATATTCGTGAGAACATTTTCGTAACCTCACCGACAAAATTTGTATTAGACTTGTACAACGTAAATCGGGCGTAAATTACACTAAAAAAATCTTACAATGTCGATGATATCAATAAATTCACCCAATCGGAAAGCATAACTATTATCGGAACTACATAAATGTAACTGTGATTTTTTTTTCCAAAACACTAGAAAAACAATAATAAAAACGTAAAGTCACAAAAGTTTAAAAAACACGGTAATAACATTACTTCTTCCTAAAACATGGTCCAAGTTGGAATAAGAAAGACGAAAAACGCGTTACTTCTCAAGTACCATTATTTTAAAAGAGGCATCCATCTTAAAAACAGTGTTTAAACTTTTATTTGTCATGTAATTGCCATCATTTCTCTTTAAAATTTATTATAACAATGTTAAATTGAAACAGGCATACGAAAACCCGAACATAAATAAATTTAGACAATAAATCTTACTAATATTATAAACGTAACAGTTTAGATGGAATGATGGATGTTTGTTAGAGTTTGTAGCCTAAATCGCTGATTTAAGTTTAACTTATTAAGTTTTAAGATATCTCGTTATTTCTAATGGAAATAGAAATTGTAAGAGCAACGAGTGATAAGAAAATTAAGTGAATCCCCCGAAGGCCAATACCGTTTCCGAAAATTATCGCTTAATTTTAAAGGAATTTCTTATGTAAGTAGTAAGATACATGCCAATATAAAAATGTACACCTTAAAATATATTTGACTAATGTTACAAATGCGTTTGGATGGATGGATGTTTGTTAGATATTGTAGATTAAACGGCTGAACGGATCTCGATGAAATTTGCAACAGATGTAGTGCACAGTCTGGAAAGAACACATGGGTTACGTTCTTTTGGTTTTTTAAATCCCACGCAGACAAAGTCGCGTGCATAAGCTAGTAAGCTATAATACAATTAACCATGTTTAGTAATCATTTTTATTACCAGTATTCAGACTATAAACAATCAGTAGCAAAATCGATTACAATACACGAGAGAGAGAATTGATTACAGTGATCGAGAGATAAAATCGATTACAATGTCCGGGGTAATGTCACGCGGTCGGACCTAACCGGAGATTTATGAACTAAATTGAAACCATATGTGATTTACATGTGCTCGATTGCAATTATAAATCGATGCTAATTATATCAGGTAAAAGGTGATGATTTAATAAATGAAGTAATCGAATAATTTAAAAGATATATATGCGTAACGAACGTACTTTGCCAACTTTGTATTATAGACTTTATCTTCAAGTAACAAAGGACGAATAACGGTAAGTCTACATTTCTATTCATAACTTTTTAACATCAAAATAAGTTTTACTACTAAATAAGGAAATCATGACAATGTTTTAAAAGTAAAAAAATGTGTAAACCACGTAAACAATCCCATCATTAGTATTCCAAAAGAGTTCTACCAATTTGATCCAATTATAGAGTACAAAGACTCAAGTTGGCAGTCATAGCAATAGCGACGGTAGCGCCAAACGAAACAGAACAATCTCTGATAAAACTAAATAAAATGAAGCACAAAGCGAAGCGGTTCTGCTGAATAGGAACAATCTCGGGAATGAATTAAATTCGTAATCGATTTTAGATCATGAATAAGAGAGGAAAGATGAAGTTAAATGTTCATTTCACCTACGATAGGAAATCCTGTGATTTTTTATGTCCTCATCGAGATTTTATCAAAAACTTTATTGTAGTCTTGAATAGGTCTTTTGTAAGATTTAGTATCCCTTAGAAGTTATTAGTTGGAATCTACGATTGGTATATTTATTGCCTACAAATGTACCGCCAGAACATAATAAGCAAGTAACAGCATTGAAGAACACAGAAAAGAGTAGCACAGAATTGGAATGATTGGTATGAAAAAGGCAGCATAGCAGTGGAAGACTAGTACGTATATTTTGTTCTACAAACACTCAGATATTGGCATAAATCTTTGGTTTTGAAAGCGTAAAGACCGTAGGTAGTGGGCCAGCGTTTACTGCCTTCAATAGACGGAGCTCTAGTAAACTTTTTATTCATTTTTTACGAGTCCGTACACTTAACATAAAAAAGTTATTGGGTGTGACTTCTCGGAGAAATGCACGAAGAAATTTGCTGTGCAGAATGTTACGGTCGTTGTCTTGGCAGAGGTTTTTACTGCTTTTGATCTTGATTGAATTTGTTAAGAGCATGTTATTTTTGTTAAAATGAAGATAACAATCTACGAAGGAAATGACAAATTGGATTTGAAGCCAACAGTTTCTATTATGTTTTATCAATGATTAAATAGAAATATCAGAAGACTAAAATTAAGATCTAATAGATTACTCCGACAAAACCTTTATTTATCCGAACACATTTTATATCTAACTACGTTCAAAAAATTAAACACAACATAGAAGTATAACAAAATAATAACAACAGTGGCTCCAAGTAAGTTGTACGACTCGTTGATAATAGTAAGAACGACCGACGCTACAAAAGACAGTGTCATTACTAACACGTGGAAAATGAGATACCACATTCGATATTTATATATTCGTCGTCTTCTAGTCACGCTTGCGATGAGCAACGCTGTCGCTACGAAGAGTTGTACGTGCAGTATCCCAGCGACTGATTCTATGATGACACTCCCAACACTGCGGTACTCCATATCCATATTCCCGACGTCCATCAGGAGAAGGAGAGCGCTGAACACTATGATCGGCATCACTGCTGACATAGCGATCAACACAAACGATTTCCTCAGTAAACGACACTGAGTGCATGGAGGATTTTCTGAATTGTCTCTCGGAACCGTCATTTTGGTCATTGTAAAATTGTATAGAAATGATTTAATTATTTTATTAGGATGTAGAAACTGACATTTGCTGCCACTTTTGACAGGTTATAATTTTCTTTTCTTTACAGATAATGTTTCAAATATTTTAATCAATTAATAACGAGTACAATATGCTGATTATGTATACGGCAATATCTAATTTTTTCATTAATTGTGATAAAATTGAAGCAAGTTTTACAATAATCAAAACTACACGAATTCAGATTTTCTCACTTAAATATCTCTTAAAAACATATCAAAAGAAAATTACGTACGCTTTTTTATATTTAACGATCTGCAGTGCAAATTAGCTTACATGAAGGAGCATTAATCAGGAGAGCTTCAGCTTTGCAAGAGCATTAATTTGACGGAATACGCATATGCTGAGAAGACGAGATTAATGGAGTTCCGCATATTAACTTAAATTGAACGAGTTTTAAGTTACAACTAAGTTAACGTAAATGTGAAAATGGATCTAGAACTTTAACGTATTCTATTAAGTTTTAACTTAGTTTTCATTCCATCTTCTGTAAGGTATTTTACACGACAAAGCGGATCATTTGTGCAATATATCTTGTAATGGTCCTATTAGTTTTAAATGCTTTTAATACACTATTTTCATGATCAAATAAATAGAAATTTCCACTAAAAGTTGAATGTATGATACGATAGGTACAATGGCAAAAGTTCATCCAAATCGCCGGAGCGGAACCAAGCTATATTTGTTGTTGTGTGTTACGTAAGTGGAATATATTTTATAGCTTGCATGTGTCATCGCCCTTATCTTTTCTTTGCGAACGATGCTCGCGACGCCATTTTTTAAACTTGCGAGTTGACAGGACGACGGTACATTAATTTATCGGTCGTTTGAAGTTTGTAGAGCGCTGTTTGTATGATACAAGGATATTTTACTTTTATGGTATAAGGTGCATAGAACTTATGGAAGCCATTTGTAACCTATGGTAAACTATGGTAATCATACTAATATTATAAATGTGAAAGTTTAAATGGGCGGATGGATGTTTGTTACAGTTTGTAGCCTAAATGGATGAACGGATTTCGATGAAATTTGGTACAGATGTAAAGAATAGACTAGAAGAACACATAGGCTACTCATAGGCTAAGTCGCGGGCGGAAGCTAGTTTGTTATAAAAGCAAAAGGGATAGGTGATTGATTTGTCAAGTTTTAAGAAAATTAGATAGAAGGTTTTCCAAATGCACAAAAACAAAATAACATAATGACGATTTTTTTAAAGATGAAAATATAAATTGTAGGAAAACTAATGTAAAATTTTACATCAATTATTTAGCCTTTAAACAATGTCCAGTAATTCAATTGGATTATAAAAGAAAACCTTCATGTAATACATCATTTTGAACGCACAAATTTAACCCTCGACCGCAAATAACAATTACATTAAATGTATCTGAATAGAAAACAATCCTTTGGACCTTTTCTGTTCACAAAACTGTATTGTAACGCACCCTGTTTAGTTTTACCGCAACACTACAATGAATCAAATTTACTTTATATGACAGCTAAAATGTCCTTAGTGTATAAGAACATCCCAAAAATTGAATTAAAAAAAAATATGATTAAATCTGTAATTGCTCAACATTAAACATTTGTTAAAGTCTCTAATTAGGTGTAGTAGGGAACGGTTTACATTAATTTTCTGTGATTAAAACAGAACGTGATATATTTTATCGACAAACAAAACAGAAGGAACACAACACTAGATCACTCTCTAACAATATCGATATAGGAGTACAACACTATCATTTTGAAGCACTTCTTAAAGTCTATCTCTTAACTAGCGCGGGGCTTTATCGATAAAGCTATAGGGAGGGTGTATGGAGGTTGATAAATTGCTTCCTGATAGCGTCCCTTGCAGCGTCGTTATACCGCCCGACGTCGCCTCGCTTTATTTACTTCAAGTGATTCAGTTATAAACACCTGAACTGTAAGTGTAGCTTAGCAATATGGAAACAGTTCAGGTGT
>DVQH01001528.1:0-12462 GCA_018231625.1 Papilio phestus | reverse complement strand
TGGTGTTTAGGCATTTAGATCTTTTAGAAACAGCTTATTTCGGTCTTAAAACTAAATTTACGTAAATAACCACCACGATAGAAAACTCTCTGTAAGATTGTGGTGGTTTTTTAGTCGACCTGATTCATCAATCTGATTTGTCAACAACTGCACTTATTGACTTTGTAGCTGTATCGAAGTGTATTTGGGTTTCAGTCGTATTAGGGCAAAACCGCAACATTTTTAAAACATCTAGGTAAATATGAGATACATGTTAAATTAAATCAGATATAATGAAAGTGACAATAAACCGTGTCATTCCATTACCCTTACTTTTATGAGTACCTACGTAGCGTTCGCCGGTACATTCGACTCCGGCATTCGCATGCTCGTGTTTTACTGCCGCTATTACGTAAATTTACCCACATGTTTATTTGCAAATATAAAATATATTGGCAATGTGCACTACGCTTATAAGCTTTTTATATCTACCGTGCGCCGAACAAACTGTGCGTATGACGACTGTAACAATTTTATTGCGGCTAAAATAAAGGTACTATTACATTACGTATATCTAATAATGTAGCATGTTATCGGTACAGTTTTAAAGTCTATAAGTGGTAGTAAAATTAACTGTAAGTATTGAGTTTTAAAGTTTGGTGATCCATGTTATATAACTAACCTAACTTTTGCTATGTTTGTCTTTATACTAAAATTTCTTTATTGTTGTCTATACCAATTATGAAAACAAACACTTTTATCCGAAGTCGACGTCAATTATTATCTTCATCACATTAGTTCCTATGTAACTATCTTGAAGTTTACGCTTGAGGATTATAAGAAAAGAAATGTTGCTTCAAGTTACTTGATTCTCAAATCTACAACTTGATTAAATTTCTAACAAGATTGTCGGTATACCGAGATAAGCTCATATTCGTTATATCATCTACCAGATTTCAAAAGGGATTTAAGGCGCCTTGTATGAACAGCGAAGTAAGGCAATGTATGTAACGTCGGTCCATTAATCTACGCGTAACCCTTGCCTGTGGAGCTACGCAATATGGCGATGACGCGCCGACAACGTTTGCATTATGGATGCCGGGGAAGTTTTCTCGTGACGCGAGAAAAATGAACCGAGACCCACCCAACCCGGACGGATGGCGAAACGATTTACTACGATTTTCTGCCACAACCGAGTCTTCGGCGAAAGCAAATCAAAAATCCGAGTGTATTATTTTTGTGGTTTCAGTTGGTGCTTTTTCGATTAATTTTGACGTTAAACATTAGAAGCCAATTTCATCATTACTTCAACAACATTTATATTCAGTTTAGTAGTGTAGAATTCACCTTATTAATTATTCCTTTAACATCACTGTAAGTTACAAAGATCGTCAATTATTTTAAATTTCGGATATTACTTAACATCTGTATAGTCGTTTGAGTAATTAAAGTCTGTGAGGCGATGGAGGCTCGGGAGGAGGAGGGTGCGGGGTGCGGGGCCACGGATCATATCACCTGCGAATTAATCGGCCTTTGACGATTCATTAACGCCACGTGCGGCGTCGCTCCCGCCGCTGCCTTATTTACCAACACGAGGCTCGCATATACACCGTTTATCCGTGACGACAACTAAATCGACTACACATCGTGTTAGTAAAGCTTTGAGATTGTAGGTAATATGTTTGTTTTATAGAGTGCTTTAATTGCACATTTTTGTAAATCAATTAACATTAAAAACATGTCAGAATTAAGTTTTCTATCTTTAATTTAAAAGCTAAAAAATGCAGACTTCAAAAGAAAACTACAGGCGTAATTTATCGCGTTGTAGTTAATTTGAAACTGAATTAATACTTGGCAAATCAACCAAAAGTTAAAAAGAAACAGAAGAAGTTAACAGTTATCTTTGTTAAAATTTTTACACTCTTATAAGTGCAAACATTTCAATATTGTTGTAAAAGTGAGCTCTTTTCCTTTTCTTCGTTACATAACCTCAAGTTGAGGGTACAATAAAATTATACCGTCGTAATAACAATGAGTACGTCGTCCGCCTGACCCACGAACTGCAAACTCGAATTAAACATCATAAGAACCGAAACATCTTGCCAAGATCCTCTTCATTAGGTCCCGCAAATTGTACTGGGGAGAGGGGATGAGAGGAGCGAGGGACGCGGGGAGGGCGGGGCAGTGACACGTCCCTTGCCTCCCCACAGTCCCCATCCTGTGTCTCTCCCGTCTATTAATAATGCAAATGAGACCGCAGCGTGGCCAAGAAGCGAGTCTCGCTTAATTCCGGTTCATTTGAGGTAATTGTCGTTGCGAGTGCGGTCTGCGGTCCGGAGCGGGCCGCGCGGCCGCACGTCTAATGCCTCTAAAGCTCGCCTAATGGCCAACACTTATGGCCCTAATGAAACACCAGTATTGTCCATTTGCGCTTTTTGGACATCATATTTTCTAATGTGCGTATTGCTGACTTATGATGAAAATACAGTCATAATATAGACATGTATAAAAAGAGGTATAAATGATATTGATTTATTGTTATTTTAAGAACTTATTTAATATTGTTTCGTTTACTTAACAATAATGAGCACATTTATACTCTCATAATATAAAAATATAACTAACAATCGGTGGTAAATGAAATATTCAAATTGTAATTACACGTTATGCATTAATTACTTTAAAAACTTAAAAGCATTATTTGAGATGTAAAAACTTTTAGAATGCTCTAACGTAGCGCGTAATGAGCGAAACGGAAAGAGGACATTTTTCTACGTAGAGTTACTTACAAGGCGTAGCTCACAGCTACGATCGATAGTCTACGCCATATTCCACCGCTACGGTTTTTCTGCCGTATTTTGTTTCATCTTTATTCTCAGAAATTACATTCTTCTTACTGAAGAGGTGTTTATTTTCTTACTAGTTTCTCTAAGGTTATATTTGATTTTTATACATTAGATATAATAAAGTGTGAAATAAATTTGAATGACAAAGAATGTTTGATAGAGTTTTATATTACAGCAATAATTGACTATATACTGAATACCACTAAAATATATATTTACATATAAACGTAGTAGAAAGAAAGTATAAATATTAGGGAAAAAAGTTATTTAAAATGTTCAAGTACTCCACAATAAAAGCGTTTATGTAAATTTAAAAAATGTAAAAGGCTCAAAATTGTTGAACGTACCACTGCTAATTAAAACGGCTTTGTTTACTCGTGAAGATAAACAAAAGAGGCGTAGGTATAAAATGTATTTCATTGCAGGCCGTTGGTACTCTGTATATAGCGCGGCGAGGGTGCGTCACGCTACGGGGCTACGGGGGAGACAAAAATGGCCGCCCGCACAACCTGCGTCTTACTTCATTCACAATTTTAACCTGTGTACTTTTGTGACCCCGTAACATCTTATTTACTCTCAAAGACAACATAGTTTACTAAAAATTAAATAATTAGATGGTTTTTGAGATATCATAATTATCAAATGATAGTAAACTAGCTGTTGACCTAGATTTTGTCCGCGTTAAATTAAAAAAATTGTAACAACATAGCCCATGTTAGTCACTGACAATGTAGATTTTCAGTGGTGAATGATTTTTTAAAATCGATCAAGTAGTTTTTGAGTTATTTCTATGCAAACAAAATACAAATCTTTCCTCTTCATAGGTAGTTAGTATAGATTGCACCTAGTAAATATAAAATTCATAATCGAAAAGTCTTCCCAATGTTTTAGAATTAAAAATCTTTACTAAGCGACTCTTGCAGTGTTCATTTAAAGACTAAAGCGGGATTAGGTCTTTGTTAACTTTACTGACGTAACCATTGTTTTCCAGCTGGTCTTCCATACAAGATGTACGGCGGCAATGAGGGCTCATTAACAGAGAAGCGCAAGCAACGGCGCATCCGTACAACGTTCACGTCCGCGCAGCTCAAGGAATTGGAGCGAGCGTTCCAGGAGACCCATTATCCTGACATCTACACGCGTGAGGAGATCGCCATGAAGATAGACCTCACAGAAGCTAGGGTACAGGTATGTTGAAAGTACAAAATATTTAATTACTGTAGTAGTCAATTTATTATTATATTATTGTATTTTTTTATAGTTAAAGAAGCAATTTACGTAAAAGTTAGTAAAAATATGTAGCAACATTGTATTTAGACGTAAAAAAGGACTGAAGGTAAAACATTACAATTATGCTGAAAATTTCTATTCCAATTAATGTCTTGTGTTCGTCGGTGGTTGACGTGTATCTGCGAACAGTAACGGTTGTTGGTTAATAAGTGCTCATTTTTATATGAGTCTGGCTCGACGTGTGCAGGTGAATGTTTAATGATACTGGGGCGGAGTACCAGGGTGGAGCGGCAACCGATCACGTATAAAACTCGCAAGTGAGTCGCCGTCACTAGATGTCACTAATTTAATATTCTCGAAGATGAGAGCCTCCGCTGTTACCGCGGTTACAACGAATTCCCATTTCGTATCAACAAACTTTGTCGCGACTTTTGAATTATAAAAATCGTATAGCACATCATGATTTTTATATTTCTCTTATGTTCAAGATTTGATAAATTAATTTTGGTAATTGGTATTTCCTCTGTGGACCTTCGAGATACTTCTAGCTGCAAAGTATTTACTTTTGCATAGGAACACTACACGTGTTGTGTGATTGTAAGCAAATCTTAATGTTGGGATAAAAAAAAAAACGTGAAGTTTCTGTAGTCAATTTATTTACGATGACATTTAATTGCTTTACAACGAAAATCTTTATGACCGACAACATTTACAGGTTACATGTAAAAGTTTTGCCATATATCATATTTATAAAATACAAAAAAAAGACAAGTTTAATGAAAGGGATAATGTATACTTGTAGGTACAATATAAACAAAGGTTACCATAGTCAAAACATAATTGCAACAATGTACGTGCCATCTCTCTCATTGTCATGCAAAATATAGAGATGTGAATGTGTGTTCACAATAGTATCGGTAGTGGAAACTCATGGTAAATGTATATAAATTGTTAAACAAGAGCCTCGAAAGCGAGCGGCAACGAGCTCTCATTACATTAAAAAGTATCGGAACTCGGGCCGCCATAAATATCAGGGGCGGTCGCGTAACTCAGGCGCGCGCGACTACGATAATTAAAACTCGCCTGCAAAATGCGAATTCACATATTACAATTAAAATTGGGCAAAAGCCCGCGGTAAATGTTGTATTTATTTTGTTGTTTTTTAATTGTAACGTCGGAATATTGCGTGCGGTGTTTTAGCTTTCAATATTAATGCATATTTTATTAGGGATAAATTTCGCGAGAATAAAGGTAATTTCGTCACATTTTCCCCAAAAAATTCGTTACCAACTTGCAAAACATTTTGTCATAATACTTTGTAGATAACTCTGTATTACACTTTACAATAAAAGGCTTACCAAATGGAGAGAAATAAAGTTCACATTTTGTATGACAAATTCTATAGTTACTCAAAAGTTACCATCTGTAGTTTCCAAATAGCCATAGAAAAACTTTAACTATTCTGTCAATAATTGCTTTAATAAAAATCTACTTAAAATGAGTAATTTAATTTAGATTTGTCATTAAAATACTTGGAAGAATCCGAAATACGGTATCATCTCGTGAGATAAGTACATTTTAAAATAGCCACACAGTACAATATTCCAATACAAAAATACTCCAATAATTGGTACCCGAATGGAACATCTGAACAAGAGTGCAAAATGTTGAACAATTTTCTCGCCCAGCTCACAGTGGCACCTGCATAGCAGAGCAAAAGGAATCACTTGAAAAATGACCAGCTGTTTTGTAGCGAGCGTATTTTTTCCGTGGCCACGTTGTCATAGGGACAAGGCAATTTAATCCATCAAGCCACGCGCGCTGCCGCCGTCCGACTCAATAAATTCTATATAATAGCACACGATTTTGGTTTTATTGTTATACCAGACTGCCGGAAGAGATTAGAGAGCAATAAAAGGAAATGTTATCGTCTTTCATGTAGCAACGACTTATACTTTGTCCGATTAATTAAGAAATTAATATAGTTTCTCATACAGCTATAAAATGAAGTCTTTAAATTAGTTGCTGTATTTCTTCAGCGAACTGGGTTTGCTGAAGTTGTCCATAATCTTCATCCAAAATATGGAATTAAACAAATTACGGAAATCGTGGCTTTTAAAAATAAATTTCCTGATTTGTGTACTCATAGATTAATCGTCGTGGTGTCCAAGGAATAAAACGTCTGTAATATGACTCATGTATCCAATAGTCATGAAATTAAGATTGACAAAACGGTCATCGGGGATGCATCCGTAAAATACAATCCAATTCCGATCTAAGATCTTCAGTTCACCAACCGCTGGGGAAACGTCAGTTATATCACAATCATTGTTGCCTGCATTTAAATTGTTCAAACATTCTGTAGCGTAATTAAACCCAGCCTGTCTTGGGAAGATTAATCAGTGTGAATAGAAATTAAAATTGACAATATGTTCAAGCACAGCATCAATATAGAAAAAAAATGTTTCGTTTATCAAATGCGTGCGACTCATTTTAATGAGAAATTAGTTACGCCCAATCATATCAAAGTACTGAACATATTTAGCTTATAGAAGACCTTTTTGACAAAATAATTTTTGAAAATCAATTTGTATTATAGGTTTTCATTTTAAACTGAACAAACAATAAAATCTTTCCTTTTCATATTCTTTCACAATAGCTATATAATCTGATATATTCTGATGCATTTACATCGTTACAAATGTTTCCTAGTTTCCCCTCATGGTACATTGACGCAGGTGCGTGTCGCGTGTCAGCGCGTGGCGCGCACGCTCCCGCCAGCGCGGACGTCTGATCGTACTTGCCGCAATTATCTGCTGCTTGAACTCCATTCAGAGGATAACATTTTCTTTTGTTACTTTATTGCTTTATTTATGTTGCGATCTTATAATTTGTTTGTTTTGCTTCACGATTTGAGGTGTTTAGTGTTATTGATTTGATTCGTAATTTCGCGATATCGTTCAAAACAGTTTTTTTTTACGATTTTATTCTAATACATTCTAAATTTGTTTTATCATTGATAGAATAATGTAAAGAAATTCAAGGTAACATTCTTTTATTAACTGTACTTGATTGTTGGATTATTTCTTACATGTTGGAAAGTCATATGGATGACTCAATACCAAATAGAGCTGTAGAAGTTTGTCAGATACAATTCTCACGTCAACGATTAATCTGCACGACTAATCGTAGCGAAGGGCGTGATATTTGATATGGCGCGAATAGATTTAGTACCAGTGTCAGAGTGTACGGGGGCTGTGTCAGGAGAACGCTCGATTGCGCGCTCGCACCGTGTCCCGCGACTCCCACGGGACGCACTCGTACCTACTGTCCGAAGATCAAACGATAATATTCCGTGTACAATCGATTAACATCGTTTGTATTTTCTCACACTCTTATGACTGTCTATTGATGGAATGAAAAAACTGCTATTACACGATATCTTATATACATTCGTTCACAAAATGCACATACAAGTAATTTAAAGTTAATCTTGAACACACGCATTTTCATCACACTCTGTCATTTTATGTGTCGCGGTTACAAAGTCAGGTTTAAATAAAAAACTGTGCTATTTAATTAATTTAATCCGTAAACTTATTCCTATTTAGAGTTGTTCAGTAGTTGGTGTTTAAGGTGATACGGAAAAATATTAATATTGATAACTCCGATGAAATTCTGTTCTATGATTAGTGAAAAAACTCAAAGCCGCTACTATAATTTATGCACTAACACTCTATAAATTTAAAATGAAGTCTCATTCTTTAGATATGTGCCATTAAGAAGTAACACAAATCGTAGGAAGCACTTAAATTGATTAAAAAGTGGCGAGATTTCGTAGAGGGCTACGGCTACGCGTAGAGGACGGCGTAGACGTTGCGATGATGAAGGAGCAATTACATTAGGATCAATTTAGCTATTGTTTTGTATGGAAAAAAGTAACGAATATGTAATATGAATTTAAGTTTGAGTTTGTAATTAAAGAATTTGAGAAATTGAAAATTCCGAGGATATATTTGATTTGATGTATGTAATGATTATGGATTTTTGCATATTTGTTAGTCTGTTCTTACCTTTAGAATAGAAACATATTCCTATAATGGACAGATTTAATGTAAAATTGTCATAATTTTTTATTTGTATTACTATCTATTTGAGTATAAGTGTTGTCATGGCTTGTGATCTGACGCAATTATTTTTCATTTAGCCCCGCGCAAGTGCATTCCCCTGAGACGTATAGATTCAAGTGTACCGACGCCCCCATAAACATAACTACGATTTGAATGTGAGAAAGTCGCACAGAACAATTTCGTTCGTGTCGACGTCGCGTCTAGGGATTTGTAATTTTCATTTTCGCACGATAAAAACGTAGGGTTTTATTATATGCCCTGATTGATGATATCAACCAACACTAGAATAAGTTTACAGTTATTTATTGTGTATTACCAAAAATGTACTTACTGTTGTTTTAGGAAGTTCTAAGGGTCTTTAAAAGATTTTTAACTTAACTTTTTTTATTTGTTGCACATAATAATTTGACAAAATCAACAAGTTGATAAAAATAAGTTTTTTTTTTCGTTGACGACCAATCCCTAATCGAAATAGTTAATATCGAATCGATTAAAGCTCACTTAAGTCTATAAAGAAAAAAATATTCTGAGCCGCTGTTAAATCCATTAACAAATATCCTTACTCTTCAATATCCCTTGGAAATAGTTACAATAAATTTATGAGGAATCCGAATTATTGTGAAAGTACAAGTTGATATTTTGCGGCTTGGGGGAGCATAGGCGACCTGTCAAAAACTATCACATGAGGGGAATATATGGATATGATAACCGAAATGGCCCGCCACCCCGCACCCCCCGCACCCCCTGCACTGTCAAGAGCCCATTGCCTACTTGCAATTTATATGTCATCTTAATCATATCAGAATAAGATTATCTTGAGTGACAATACTTTGTATCAGTATTTTTTTTAGTTCAATAGGAAATTGTTCCTTAATTGAATATTATAATATCCATCATAGATTATTAGATCTCAGTTCAATGGACACTACATAGTCAAACTAGCTCATGTTCCTCGATGAAACTTTTGTCAGAAATTATATTTTTTCAAACACATTTGCTTAACTTTCGTAGGTTAGTTTAGGTTTAGGAAAATGTGAAATATTAATACGAATGCAAAAATAATTAAATATAGGTACTAACAATGACATACTTTGCACAAACATGACTTTATCAGAATCAATAAATTATTTGAAATTCTATGCGTTTTTATTTATTAATCTTAGTTTTTAAAACATTTATGTTACTAACACATAACTTACACAGATCATATAGACAGAAATGTCATAA
Source organism: Papilio phestus (assembly GCA_018231625.1). NCBI lineage: Eukaryota > Metazoa > Arthropoda > Insecta > Lepidoptera > Papilionidae > Papilio > Papilio phestus. The sequence continues at coordinate 3,050 of DVQH01001528.1, read as the reverse complement.
AGGCATGAATGGAGTGAAGCGCCCCACATTTGGAGGACACAAAGCGATTCTCTCAGGCCATTTAACTTAGGAGACAAGTGCCGATATTGTGCATGCGTTAAATATATTTCATTTTAGCTTCCCGTCACATTTATAGCTATAGCTCGCGTCTCATTTAATGTAGCTACTATTATATGGACTTTGTGTTTGAGTAAATCAAAACGCACTTCGCACATCTGTTCCATCGTTTATGTGTTTACATCTAAGAAATTACAAATGAATTATTGTCGCATAAAAGCGTTAATTATTTAGATAATATGTAGAAATAGTAAATAGGAATTAACTACTTACGTATTTTTAGAACATGACATCTATCGTTCTTTGAAATAGTTAGTGATTATAATTAAATGCTAAAAGGAGAGAATCTTGCTAATATATGTTTTTCAATTCACGCAATGTAAACTGAAGAAACTATTAAAAGAAGAAGTCGGGTAATGCTTTCAGACTAAAACATGTTATAGGAAATTAAAATTCTCAATTAGATTGTAAGAATTAAATTTAACTACGAAACATTGTAATGTGGTACAGTAATTTGGCAAACGATATCATTACCTGCAGACCAATAAAAGTCAATGTTGAACGAATTATATTTAGCAGGAATTAAAATAGTATACTCGAATTGTTTAGTTAAAGCTTTTATTACATTTTTACTGTTCTCTTTGTGCTTCGTATATCTTGTTTGTTTTTTATGTGTACATCAGTTTACTATTTTTTTTTCTAATGTTTTTAAATTGATTTCTTCCTCGAAATATTTAGATTTGATTTTACATGGTTTATAAATGTTTGTCTAATTCTTGGTATAGGCTGAAAAGTTTTCGTAAAAAGCCATCAAAAGTCAATGAACTACTTTTCCGAGATTGTTTATGAAATTGTAATTGATTATTGGTCGCTTATTACTTTATTACTTTCGATAGCTTTAAAAAAATGAGTTATTCTATTTGAGAATGGGACTTTTTCTTATCTATGTTATAAACGTAAGTCTTGATTTGCAAAATACCTATTATTTAATTAATTAAATATTGGATAGAGATGAATTAGAAAGGTCAATAGTTGCACGGTGGGAGAGCACTCGAGTAAATGAGTGCGGGCCATCTGCCGATCTGTATCGGTTATTTGTCGCGTCACGTGCCGTGATCTTGTGATAACGAGCCATTGTACGGAAGCTCACAATCACGGTGATGCGTCAAAATTGATTCAAATCTGTTACATTTTTAATTGAACTACCGCTTGGGGAAGTGTCGCTTGTATCGGACTCAATGATTAATCGTTTTGCTAACAACTTATATAGAAATCATTTCGATAGAATCAATTACCGATTTTTAAAAATTTAGTACAGTTATAATTTTATTGATAGCGAGTTTACTGTATGATAGTAAAACTATAATAGAAATATAATATCAAATAATTTACTTTACTTACTTATTTTAAATACCTACTTCATCAAAATTAAAAGAACATTATTACGTTATGTCTAACTGAATTTCTTTACGTCTTATGCGGCCCCTTAATGTAGGTTACTCATATTAAATCTTCACTAAGGACCCCCTTATTGATCACAAATGTGTGTGATAGAAAATAGTTTTTAAGTTTATAAAACGAACAAAAAGAGCATGATGTTCGTATTTTGAACAATAACACTAGGGTCGCAATAGAGAGTAATGGAGCGCGCCTTGGTCACCCGCGCATCTGTTGTAGGGTTCCCATCTCTACATCATGTCAGATTACCAACATTAAAAATTCATTGTCTTGATGATGTTCAAAACATTACAAAGTGATTATCGTATTTTCGATGTTCACGCTTTATACATCTTAATCATTTGTTTGGTTTAAATGACATTTTTATAAAAAAAAAACTTAGCATTTAACACAAACAATTGTTTTAGAGTTATCGAGGATAGAATGGAAACATTCTTATGTACATGTAACGACAAAAAACTAAATACCGAACAATAGACTCCTTACAGTCTTACAGTTAATCACATGTAGCCATTTGCCTTTCTCAATAATATTTTTGATTCCAATTTCAACAAATATTACAGTGGCTACACCGCAAACATTAACATATAACCAGCTACAAAAATAATTTGTCAACAGCCGTTAAAGTTCAAATAAAACACGATGAGTTTTGATGACACACCTGTCGAGCTAAACGCCGGCCTATTACGACATACGGACTGAATAAACCGCGCATTCATCTCTTTATTATGATGTGTTAATCCTGGATTATCAGCAAATGTTAACACATGTTACCAGTTAGTAAAAAAATATAACAACCGACCGAAATGACTCAAATACCATTGTTAAGTTAATCAAAAGCAACTTTATTGTAATGGATTTAGGTAGAATATTGAATGTTCTTGTAAAGGTGCCACAATTGGGTGGATTATTGAAGGGTAGCTAATATTATTCCGGGGCGTTCGGTGTTGCCTTTTCATCCGCTAAGTATAAACAGGGGGGTGTGCCCGTGTTTGCCCGCGCTCGACCGACGCCGACGATTGATTAACTTTGTATTACTTGCTAACTAACTTGATTGCAATAAAAATATTGAAGATCTGTTACTTTTACATTGATATTGAATAAAAATATTGAAGTATTTTTAGGTACATTTAAGGAGGATATTGAAAAATGTAATATGTTTGGACGATTTCTACTTTTAAAATTAGATATTTGAGGTCTAGGTACTTTATGACAATAACTTTGGATGTTTTGTTATAATTCAGGAAATAAGTAACAAAAACTTGTCAATTTACGTAGCTCAAAAATATTAAAATGTAAGTGCAATTGTAGCTAATTGTTTTACCATAAAAGTCTAAGTTTGTTATTTGACATATTAAATATAGAAGTTTCTTCTAAGTCAGGATTTCACTCATGTGTACGTCGAATTTTACTTCCAACTCTTATTTTCATCTGTCAAAAGTATCATATTTTACGTAAAATTAGAAATGTGAAGACATTTTTTAAGTAAAAAAGAAATATTATCGATGTATTATGATATGTTTGTACAAAGTGTC
>DVQH01001527.1:0-12462 GCA_018231625.1 Papilio phestus | reverse complement strand
CTTCCACATACTCTGTGACGCTGACAGATTTTCCCAGTGCCAAAATTATGCTCTACTTCTAACTGACTAGCTTTCTCAGTCCTTTTGTTTTATACCATTTTCGCTTTCTCTAAAAATTAACTCTCCCAATACATCCAATTGTTTGTGAATTCATAATAAAAGTTTACTTCTTATTTGGGCTCGGATTTTCACATCTCAACTCAATTTGCTTTCAGGTGAGCGAGCTATACAAGAATCATCCCATATTGTATTTTAATTTTGCAAAATATATTAGAAATTAGACATTCTCATTTGCATAATGATGTTTACATCAACTTATTCGGTGTACATTATCATTTTCGCATGGACAAGTTACAACCAACACTTCGTATTTTTCCGATTTCATTTGTAATTTTGAGGTTTTTTGCCTCTAGCTTAAAAGCGGTAAGTCTGAGCGTATCACTATCAGAGAGTGATTTGGAGCTGAGATTATTTCACGTATTTTAGGGTAGTTTTCATAGCAATAAATACTAATTCTGTTAATTCATTGGCTCTCAAACTTGCCGTATTCGTTGGACACAGCCGAAGCTAGCCTTGATTTTCGAAAAGCGCCATCTGGTAGTAAGACAAGTGCAACAGTTTTTTCCTACTAGATGGCACTACAGGTTTCAGTTATTACAGAGCTGTTAACGGGGGTTCGGGTGAAAATTTTTAAATATTAACTTCCATAGACTGGTCGCCACCTAGCGGCGAACTGGAGAATCTAATTAACTTCCAATGGGCTTTAGAACAATTTTCACCCAGACCTCCAAAATCAGCCCTGAGTTATTACATGAATGATATTCAAAAAAATTAAGCTTGAGTTGTTTTTTTAAATAAATAAAACGTTTAATTTAAAACAAAATTCAATATGGTGTTAAATGATAAAAATTCTTTGATAATAAATAATCAGTAGTTATTAATCACCACTTTAAATGAAATCATTTTTACATAATTTTCAATGTTTTATTTGATATAATTATCAAAATATCCAAAAAAACAAACAAAAAGAACAAAAGTCAAGAATGAAAATAGAAAGTGTATAATACAAATGTACAAAGTTTATGGCCATCAATGATGTTTTGAAAGATCGATCACGGAGGGCAGACAGAGAGATTGAGAAAGAAAGGTCGATATGTGTGAAATGACCAGGGATCATATGGCCGCTGCAGTGGAACTTGTTTTTCACTATACAATTGGTTTATGTACAAATAGCAATGAAGAGTATTGACAGGTTGGCGCAAAGCTCAGACATGGGTGCCAGAGGGAGCGGACATGCTGCCGACAGGTGAGTGGCCTGGACTGCTGCCTCCAGCACTGATCACACCACTGCTGCTACTCCCACCACCCAGACTGTTGGTCTTGTAGCGGGCGTGTTGGTGTGCACTGTACACGCCTGCACTCAGCATCCGATCACTCGACTCCAGGTTGGTGTAGTGATTGCTGCCAAAGTTGCTTCCCACAGTACCATTGTTGGAGGTGCGTACGTAAGGGTTGACAAATTGGTCACCCTTGGTCGTGTTTCGCATCCCACTTGAGTAGGTCACCGTGTTAGCGTATGACTGAGGCAATCCGTGTCCAGGCGCCTCACTGCTCGAAATACTCGGCTGTGAGTTTGATGAATTGAGCATTTTGGGGAGTATGTTCGTAGAATTGGCTGGAGAGTTCGCTGTGTTTGATGTGAAACTTGAAAAGTTGGCAGCACCAGATGGTCCACCATCGTTCATCATCACTTTGCCATTAGAATGACTGTTTGGTTGTTTCATCACAGTGCTGTAGAGATGTTGTGGATTGATGCTTGAATCAGTTTGATGGTAGCTCGGTGGAAGAGCTACTGCTGATTTTCCCTGTGAGTGAAAGTTCCAAGTTGAGTGAATCATGTCAATCAATAGAGAGGAATGAAACAAACCTTGTCGTCTACGGAAACCACCAGTTGGCTGGTGTAATCGTTTGCGAGATAATGTCCTCCGTAAGGAGAGGTAGTGTCGTAGGTATAGGAGGGTAGTGCGTTGGTGTTGGTAATAACATTTCCGTTAGCAATGACCAAATCGTTGCTTGGGTAAGAGTAGTTATAGTCGTACTCATAAACCGGCAGAGCTTCACTTGTGGTGTATGCTTCAGTGCCATTGGCCAACGTAGTGAGCACCTGGTTCGAACTGGTCATTTTCATTATTGTATTCTTCATGAGCATATTCTTAAGCTCGTCATTGTGAGCATTTGTGAGAGATCCGTTGCAACTGGTAGCACAACCTATGCCATGTCGAGAACCATCGTTTGATTCTAGTTTTTTCGGCGCCAACGACTGCTCTTGACGCAAACGTTGACTTCGAATACAGGCAAAAACAATGAGCGATGCCACTAGCACAAATATCACACCACATGCCACAATACCGCTTAGGGTCAGTACTAGTGGAGAAAGAATGTTGGCTGTAAAGATAAACACAATTATTGAAGAAGCTGCCCATTGAAATCCCAACATGATTTACCTTGCTTTTGAAGAGTAATAATTTGCGACTGGAAGCCGTACTGATTCCATACTGAGCAGTTATATTGACCGAAGTCCGACTGTAAGTAAAGCAAAAAAACCGTCAATATGATATAACCACCCATGTGGCATGCAACAAACGCCTAGATGCACACGTAAACTAACGGATTGACGAGCAAACAAAGCAGTTTAGTCTGAATATTGTCGTAAATACAAACTAATTGGGGTATTCACACCAAGTTGCTCTGGGAAAGTGGGACATCTGTTTGCTGTCAGGTACACGCAAAGCCTCTCTCAATGTTTAGTGCGATTAAAGTGTTGGCATTCATCCGAGTAGTCAACTCGAAATACTGGATTGAATTCAAATATTCAACTCAACAATAACAACATAGACAAATTTGGGTAGCACCTGTATCCCGAGCAATAGCCAGTTGAGAGACCACCGTCACAGAATTGCATCATACCATCCGGTATTGGAAGCCTTTGCTGTTCATTTTTTAATGATAATGTGTGTGCGGTGAGTGAATGCCACACACCAATCACTTCGACGCGATGGTTTCGATTTCCTCTAATCTGTCTCGGCGCCACTACACAGGTAATCAGTGAAAATAAATCAAATTCAAACCAGTGGCGCACAAGGTAGCAAGCTTATAATAATGATGATACACTAGTCTCCGAAGCTGGCAGCGAATAACAATGAGCAAGCTCGGTGCCGCGCAAGCAGCAGTGGCATTCGGGCCACCATTAATAACTCGACAAGCAAAACGAACTAGCGCAACCAGCTGACCCTCCATATCAGCACTTGTGATCGAGCCATCTGAAGTGATGCAGCCAGAGAAGGAGAAACTCCGGACTTTCAAGAGAAAGTTGAGCTGTAATTAATATCTAAGTCAGTTAGGTAGCGACGAGATTCCACTCGACTACGATGCCCTCTACCAGCATTGATGTGTTCTGTGTGCAGGCATCAATCGAATGTGCCAGCCCATCCCGATCGCCCACTGGCCAGTGCCTAGATCACTGCCCTTCCCTCTCCACCTTTGTTGATTTTAATTGCCGATCCATAGCAATTTTTAAAAATAAGTTAAAACACTAGCACAACGCCAATTCGGTCAAGTTGAATACAAAGAGCATAAACAAACCAATCAAAGTAAACTAGACTCAATTTGCCACGACAATAAGCTTAAGCCTTAACAAATGCATATGAGCTCATTCCAACAAGTGTAGCTTGACTAAGCATCATCATATTTACCATATTTACACAGTTTTGTCAATAAATAATTACTAATTATTTTAAACTCGACAAATATTATATTAAGTCATTAACTCAGTGGTGAGATTTAAATTGTTTAAGTTAAACTTTAACCATAGTTTGACTAACTTTCAACTGGTTTTGAGGCTAAATTATTCATTAATCAACTTCGATACGCCCGTGGTTTGTTGATGACAACGCTTGGCGCCACTCACAATTGTTATTTTATACTTTTAAAAGTTAAAATTTTAGAATTCCATTAGAGACACGAGATCAGCAGCGAGTGGCGGCTCTGTCTTCAAAATGATAGATGCTGAGTATGAGAAGGGGCGAAATGCCTAAACGATTGAGTGAGAAAGGGCGGGGAGGGTGTAGTGAGGGGCAAGAGGCACCATTAGTCGGTGTGACAATGCTACTGTGCCACTGGGCCCCGATCGTGCCAAGATCAATAATTAATACATCCATTATGACGCTCGCCATTCGCCGTCCACACTGCTAGGGCCCGAGTAACCAATGGCAGGCAGTTGGCAGCAGCGGGCGTCATCGTCGTGTGTGTGTGTTTGTAAATATCATAAATTGTGTTGGAGCCTTGTCACCCAGCCAAACTAAGACCGAACCTAAGACAATTAATCGCGATACTACGCTCAACGTGCCTCAACTGGGCAGATCGAAGGCACGCATTAAACACAACTCACGTAGCACTGCAAGCGGCCACGCTGTATAATTGGCACTAATCTATTGGGCAAAATGGCTAATAAATAAATATATGGGTACACAGTGGACGATACTCTTGTCATCAATTACTTGCATCGCCTGACCGGACTAGGACTCAGTTCAATTTGCCTCAAAGCAGCCTCTTGTCACTTGGCAGAAGGACTATTCAGGGGTGGTGCTCGCACTACCTCCAATCTAGTGACAGTAACTAGTGCTTCACTTAATTGAATTATCCAACAATGCGTGGAAGCAGTGATATCCGTGACAAGGTTGGATACAAATTTTGGAACACTAAAGTGGCAGCGTTTAGCTAAATGACGCCCATAGAAAACGCAAGTTTCCGAAGGGAGTGGGCTGAGAGAGAGAGTGTAGAGCAGAAAACAGTGCGAAACCGATTGGCATTCGGCTCACATCAGACGACTAAAGTGAAGTAAATCACGCCTGGCCCCAGCCGACACTATTCGCCGCTCGCTCAATTACCACTGCTGGCACTGTCGAGTGACTTGCCCGATTCAAGTCTAGGGTAGACTTGGCCACCGGTCAGTGCATATCGTGTCCACTGCCTCTCCACATACAAACAATTGGTCGAATCAATAAATTGTCGGAAACTTTGCTTGGATGCAAAACACATTGCGGTGCGACTTTCTGAGTTCGGGCCGAGTCAAGCACAAATTAATTTGGGCAATTTATTTATTTAATTAATAATAACAGATCCTAGCCAAGAAACAAGTAAAGGCAGTTAAGTCAGACTATACTGCGCTAATTCCAAATTCTTTCCTCGTAAAGCTTAGTTTAGAGATTACCTAGTTAGACTAGAAGCAACTCTTTCTAAGTCGATTCATCGAGTTATCAAATGGGCAGCACAGATTTCAATTGTCCATTAGCTAGTAATGCCAATAAGCCAAATTCAAGCTTAAACGCAATTCGATGATAGTTTAGAATTAAGTACAAGTGAATCCATCATTAGTGCACAGCGATTGAAAATTTAGCATTTGGACACTAATAATATCGGGGGTCAAGTTAAATCTTAATTAGCTCAAATAAAAAAAGTTACCTTTCGGAAATTAAAGACATAAATGTTGCTGTACAAAATGTCCTGCGTAAGCAATGTAAATTTTTTGTTTCTGTAAGACTCATATGAGTGGTACAGTGGCGCCCGAGACTGAAATCGCTTGCAGACATTTGGCCAAGTCATTAGCAAATTTGGAGCGAAGGCGCAGAAAGCGTTAGCACAGTTGGCTCAGCTCGGTCTGTCTATGAAGGCCATGAAGGCCGAGTTGCACCGTGGGGACAGCGTTGCATTGATAATTCGATTATGGTGCTGAGCTGCGATCTATCAGGCAGACATGTCGCCGAATTCGATTTGTGCCCGTGCTCACTGACACATGCCGCCTCTTATAAGTATACTTGATTCAACCGCGAGTAGTCAAGGGTCGATTTCAACTCACAAATATCCTTGGACTCTGTCAACTAGACACCATTGCTGACCACGTGGTTCAAGATAATACCTCGTTCACTGGTGCTTTTTATTGCTAATCTTAATGCCCTAGTGGATGCGAAAATAAGCCCAATCATCTTGTTGCTAGAATCTAGAAGACTAAATTAATTTAGATGAGAATTAGATCACACCTGCGTTGATCGTCAATGGTAGTAACGACCTAGATCGCTTACACACACAATTTATAAGATCGCATCTCCGATCGCAGCCCGCTATATGGCAATAAGGGTTTTGGATGAAAAATTATGATAGTATGGTTCTTAGAGTTGGAAATGAGGTAGGGCTGTTCGGATATTGAATTGAGGAAGAGGGATGAGGGACAGGTCACTAATTTGTGGCTCGATTGAGTACGGTAGCAAGCAACAGTCACAGCTTTGGGGTGCGAGCACTATCAGCAGTCGATATTTATCAATTAAACAATTGGTATGCTATCTAACGTCAATGATAATGTGTGATGTGAGCCAGCACGATCATCTCTCGCTTGGTGGAAGTAGGTAGAGAAAGGGAAACGCCCAACTAGCCAGTAGTGGTAATCACAGTCTCTGGTGGCGAGAAAGGCGCCAAACGACAGGCCAGTGGTGCATTCGTTAGCAACCCTGCCTTGCCACTGGAGAACACTGCCAATCGGAAACTGCTCAAACTGTGAGGCAACGAGCAGTAGTGGGTGAGTAAACCAAGCTAATCACACATCGTTTGATCACATTCTCCTTGTTTCAAGTGTAGTACATGTTCAAACTACGGCTCAATCAAGCAGAGTTAGACAAAGAACTCTAGTTTCGAAACACTCGACGCTAAATCACATTAGTAGCTACTAGCTAGACTGTTAGCTATTTAGACCAACTCTGGAGTATTCGTTCTCTTCGAACGAGACCAAACCAATTCTTGCAAGTTTTAAACAGAGAATTTTGGGTACTCGCAGTCGCTATAATAATAATAAATTAATTTCAACATGACAAAATCAAAGAATTAAACAAACATTTGCCCAGGAAACCACAATATGTGCTTGCATATTTTACTAAAACAGTGCACATCTTTAATCATTATTGCCACCACCAGTCAATAAGTGATGGAATTACAGTGGAATATCCCTAGATTTGCCTATCACTAGTTTTTACTTGAGTAAATATTCCATTTCAATTTCAATAATCAGCTGGCAAGAGTGTAGATAGACACTTGATAAGACTTTACAGCTCAATCAACTGATTGGCGAGCATCTCTTAATCATATTTAAATCAGGTTGCAAATAAAAACAGAATCAAATGAAAAAAAAGATGCGCACCAGGTTAGAACGAACTAGGCAGCAAGACCAATCGATCTACTTTGAGAGCTAATAACAGGCTTCGATCAGATGAACAGATCGATAGCGGGGATGCTTGGCACCAGGGCATAATTAAACTTAAATAGTTTCATTTGGGGTTTTGTTTAAAATGCATCGCAGCGTGCAGAGGCAATGTGCTCACTTACGTCCTTGGCACGTCGAATATAGATGATGGAGCGGAGGAGAGCAAGCGACGAGACTGGCCACTGGTCATCATCAGCACCATTCGAGGAAGTCATCGCTGACGAAGTGAGGTACGAGGCTGAGGGCACCGATGGCATTAAGAAGTCTTCGGGATCCTCCTCCTCCAATATCTCATAGCCTTCATTGTTGTCCACGCCAAGAATCTGTCGAATTAGTTGTGTGAGTTTTAGCAATTAATAATTCGAAAACTAGCTTTGTAAGTGATGACTTATTGAAAATGAAAATATATACAAGAAAATAAGGATTATCGTAAAACAAAAGTAACGATGATTAAAAATAACCTAGCACGCTAAGCACGCAATCGATCACTCGATCACAATGGTAAACATTATCGGGCCTAAGCTATACACGGTAGCGCCCTGCTGTGATCTTAGGAGATCGTAAGCAGTATCGATGCTTTAATGACGCTTCCTCTTGACAAGGTATACGTATCAATCAAGGCCAATTTGTAAGCCAGCTTGCTCTCCAACGAGGATTGGTATTCAGAGTGGACTGATGACGATTGATGACCGATGGTGCCAATCAAGGATGCGCGCAGAAACTCGATTAAGCGTGATGGTCAATGGTGGGCAGTGACACCAAGACTCGCCAAGCTGACCCACTTGCCTTGACAAATAGCTGCAAGTGGCAGTTTTGGGTGCTGACAGCCTGCCTCAGTCACCATTACCTCTAATTGCCACCTTCAGTCAACTCTGATAATAGCAAAGTGGTCAAGCCTTTTCTAAACAACTTTCTAGGTAAAGCATGTGGCCTAGATGAGAGCTGCAAACATTGAGGCTCACTTACCTGTTGATAAGGCTTCAGTTTAAACCAGGTGATTTTGGTAGGTGGTGGAATGGCTTCTACAATGCATTGCAGTCTCACGGGTTCATTCTCCACGCCATACTGTACCGAGGGACTGCGAATCAAGGGAGCACCTAGATCGCAAGCAAGAGATTAGTTACTTAGCAGGTGTATAAGCAAATATTGACATAGCATATAACATCGGGCTTGCACTTGACACTCGTTTTCTAAAACATTGGATCGTTTGCACAAACACACTTTATTTGGGATCAGAATATATCTAACAAAAAAATGCCAGAAGTGCTGCAAATTTTATTTATTCACTAGTCATCTAAGCCAATAGAGTTCATTTTTTGAAACAAGCATTAATTTTAATTGCAATATATAATAAATATAAATGTTAGACTATCAAACTTAAAATTGTTAAGAAAACTTTCAAATCAATAGAAATAGACCGGAGGGTAAAAAGACTAGTGTGTTGAAATGGGGCAGACCCTGTCGATGTCGGTTAATAGTGATGGCGATTGATCCTAGAAAACGAAGAGAGTCTCTAATTGCGAGTGGAAACGCCACAGGACGAGTGGCGTAAAGTGGCGAGGTCGGTGACAGGCGACCATGCCATGCGGACAGCAAGTTAGCGTGCAACCAGAGTGAGCCCAACTGGCCCCCACTGTTCTTAATGGTGGTGAATCGAAACAGTCACAAGTGAAGACCGCTCAAGCGATCATTAGGTTCTAATCGCTACTTGACGGCTTGCTTGAGAGAAATCCACACATCGATGTCATCGGCAGAGAAGAGGTGGTGTGAGAAGAGAACTCGGGGACAAATCGAGTTTCGATAGCGACAATAATGCCGCCTGGCTCGTAATGGCAAGGGTGACGCGTCGCTGTCCCCCTCCTCACACTAGCGAGCATCCGAATTTGCAAAGTTGCTTGCACCACCATTGTGCGGCTTATCAAGCCAGTGGGGTGCATGGCAAGCAATTCATTCGCTGTTTCATGCAGCGATGCACATTGACCCACGTCCACTCTGTTCTCCTATTTACCTTTGATAAAGACCAATGTTTCTCCTTTGAGTTCGTCATCGAAAGCGTTATTCTTGCCTAAACATCGGTAGCGACCAGCCGATTCCACCTCAATGAAGGGACCTTCGCCCAGTTTAAGCCACTGGTCGGGGTAGTGCCGCTCAGATGTACTTGGATCCATGCTCAGTTTAGGCACGTACTTGCTCCAATAAATGTTTGCCTTCGGATAACTGTCGAGGTTGCATTCTAATCGCACACTTTCGCTTTTAGCGATGCCTATCACCGGTTCAGGAGGTTTGGCAAAACGCGGCTTGAAAGCGATATTGACCTCAAGTTTGGCTCGCGAAGTTCCAACACTGTTGGCCACCTCGCAAGCAATCACAGTGCCATGAAATTCACGCCCTACACGACGAAACACGAGACGTGGCGTTCCATCGCCGGTGGCGCCGGTTGGGTCTCCCTCGACTCCAAGAGGCACGCCATCTCTGCTCCACTTGAAGGTCATGCGAGACGGGTTGCCCACAGCGATGCATTCAAGGGTGAGGTCGTCGCCTTCGCGAACCAAACCATCATCAGGAGCCGAGGCGATGCGCAGCTCCACTTCCGGTTGGTAACGTACCTCAATCTGGATATGTGCGTAGCGAGGACTCTTAAGGGCCGCATTTTCCGAACGACATGTAACGCGTTGTCCATCAAGCGCACGACTAGCTACCACTGTCCACTTGAGCGCTGCGTTCCACCTCTTCCCGTCGCCAAGTTTGGTAGTTGAGTAAGAAACTCCGTTAGTGATAGGATTGCCCATGCTGTCCATCCAAGTGAGCTGTGAAAACAATCAAAACAAAAACTGATCAGTTTATTAAGTTCACTAAGTCGACAAAGGGCTCAGAGATAAGTGCCTAAAATGTATAAAACTTTCGGCTATCAAATAGGAATAATCAGATTATTTGCATAAAGCCAGTCAAGTCTTGGCAGCAATTTTCTCATTATTGAGATGGAGTATCAGCACTCAACGACGGATTGAGCTGATCACCGCCACAGACTAACTCGATGTACAATGACGCCAACAATGGCCCTAATCAAGTAGCTTCTAGTGAAACACGTGGGAAAGGCACAGACTCAGGCAACATGCCAATGGGACCCGGGCGCCGTGTTAAAGCAAATGCCTGAGTAGTGCTGCTGGTGGTCATCAGTGCTCAACGGTCTGGGTCGCAAACACAGCTCTTGTCGTAACACGAACAAATAGAATAGAATAGAATGAGACATAAAAAGCTAATGAATATGCAAATGGCGCTACTGCAATACGCGCTTGGTATGCTCTAAAATTTCAATTAATTAAACTCATAATGAGCTGCAAAGCCGGTCTGGTTGCAAAGAGGTTGTCCTACGGCGTGTTCAAGCACTGATGCCCTCATCAAGCTTGACTTGGTTCAATTCCACAAGGACATATCAACACAGAGACAGGCGTAGAAGCTGGCACAGACCACTCTTGGCGCAATTCCACTGGTATATCCAACCAAGCAGGTTGCTAACTATTGAATTAAAATGTTAAAAATTAAGAAATAAAAAAATCGAAATCATTCTGCAATAAAATAAGATAAAAATAGTTTTCTTTACACTGTCCCTAGTAGAGAAATCAGAAAATCGTTAATGTTTGATGCCAGCTGGGAATCGAGTCATTAGGCATGTTCAGTGTGATCGATCACAGTGGAAAGTTTGGAGACGGCCCGAGAGACCTTGGTTGTGGTCAAGAAGGCTCGGCACGGCAAATCGCGATGTGCCATGCAGCCATTCGATGAATAATTGATTCGCATGCTGCTTTGCCAACTAAGTTGCTCAAAACAAGTCAGCCTTATCTAGCGAAAGCTCAGTCTGTGAAGCAAAATAGATGCAGGTATTTAAATTAATTGCTCTGATTGTGAATCAGGACGATGAAAACAATGCTCCCTATCATATTGGAAAGTTAATCAATGCTTGATTTCACTTTTGCAACCTCAAGCATCCGACTTAGCAAGTAGTACCATATCGCATTTTTAATAAATATATATATTAATATATTAAAATAACTCATGATTGAGCCTTAAAATTAATGCCATCACTATATGAGCTTCCGCATCAGTGAGATGAACTCATCTATTCTAATGACAGTAACATTTGGCCAATCTGGCATGGCGTGCTATCGCGATAAGAGCTACCTTCAAAGCACGCCACAGCCATTCATGCCAAAATGACTTTTAATCTTAAAAATCCTTTTTTTTCATTTCAATCGGCACATACTAAAAGTAATGAAGTTGTAAGAAAGAAATATGTCTAAGGCTAATCAATTATTTTTATTTAAGAAAATATTCTTGGAAATGTGCTTGAAGCTAAATAAATTAGAATCAAAGAATGGAGAAATAAATTATAGTTCGTAGTACATGTTAGATTTCTGTGTCATCAGTAAGGACTTTTAAAAGCGGAATTTTGCTTCGTAATAGGTCAGTATTTTTAGGAAAAATATAACTTGCATAAATTTACTTGACCATTGTCGATAGTAATTCGCATTACTATCAAACAAATGCAAATGTGTAGTGAAAATCAAGAGATCTTTGGATAAATTAAATTCGACAATAGCGACCAATTTGTCAAAAGCTAACAACACTGTCTGTCCAGCGGCTACCATTTTCGATCAGTACTCTAATTTTATTAATAAACAATCACGCTTTTAGTGGGTGTAGAATACATTTCACTGTGAAACAAGTGATCCATGTCCGACTGAGATCAGATCAAATGGAGCATTGTTCAAGAAATACAAACTGACACACTCAAAGGTTGGACCACATCAATTGTGTCTCCTCTCGCCACAACTGCGTGGTCCATGGACAAGTGGACCAGATGAGACAAAGGAAATTAATTGAATTAAGTCCCTCAACTAATCAATAACGTGAGCTAACCGAGACAAAAAACTTTGAATGAATACCACTGAACTAGCTCAAGTGGCCATTGCTTGTCGCCAAATCCGCCTCCGTCATGACTAAAGTTAAAAACAATTTGTTCAAATAACTAGATCTATTGTAAAAAAAGATATAGACAAGATAATAGAAAAAAACTTTGTTCTAGTTCGTATACTTAAATCAACATATATAATAATAAAAACTTAAATGTAATCACCATTGGTCTAATCCAATTAAGT
>DVQH01001526.1:0-12471 GCA_018231625.1 Papilio phestus | reverse complement strand
TCCTCTTTATGTGCGTCTCCTCCTCCGTCGATGAAAGGTAGCAACGCATCTGCTATTGCGAATGTCTATGGACAGCGGTCGCTTCGCCATATTGGCGGAATCAGGTGGCCGCTTGCTCATTGCCACCTCATATTAAAAAACATCCCTCCTTACAATATGCCCATTCCAGGCTAATCTTTAACTCCTTATTTCTCAACCACAAGTACTCTTAAACTTCCTCTAGTATATTTATTTCGTATCTTATCCATCTTAACATTCGCATTTCTGCCACAAAAAGGATATTTATTTTCACCTGTTCATGATCTCCGCGAGTTTGTTGACGGCCTGCTGCTTGAGTATGATCTCGGAGTTGAGTTTCTTGTTGAGGCGGTCCACGTCCTCCTGCAGCCGCTGCAGCGTCGCCACGCGCTCCGCCAGAGCCGTGCCGCTGCGCCGCAGCTCGTCCACCTCCTACATCATACAACAGTTAACGAGAGAATTAATTAACAGACAGTGGTATCCTTACTTCATTTTACCAGTTTTAACTTTAATAATGTTCATAATTTCAACACTGTACCTGTAGTCTCAGTGAAATTTATTTTAATCTTAACCATCTCTTAGCTTGTATAAATGAAATTTGTTAAAATACAAAGTAAAAGTTAATGACAGTGGCAGAGCCCGCTTTTACACATTCGCGCTATAGGGCTCGCCCGGTGTAATACCACGATCACACACAAGACAGGCTGTGTCTGATGAGTGAGATAACAGAGGCCTAATTTTAGTCCCCCTAGGAAAGGATAGGAAGGAAAAGTTGATTTGATGGCGGAGACGCATAGGAAGGGGAGAAATATCTTGTTTATGTGCGTCTCCTCTGCAATTGCGGATGTTTATGGGTAGCGGTCGCTTCGCCATTTCGACTTGTATTATAAAAAGCAAAGAATGATTGAATGAATGAACGAATGACGGAGTAATATGAACCTTTCTCTGCAGGTCGATGGTGGCGCGGTTCTCGTGGTCGCGGTCGCGCAGGCTCTGCAGCAGCGCGTCGCGCGCCGCCAGCTCGCCGCTCTGCTGCGCCAGCGCCTCGCGCATCTCCAGCTCCTTCATCGTCTTCTCCTTCTCCAGCTCTCCTACGGTCTCTTCCGCTATCGACCTTGTGCGACGTTTAACGAAATCAATATCATTCTAGTAAATTATTTGAAATTATTAATATTAATAATTTGCTTTCATCATGCGCGAACAAGGTTTTCTTTGAAGAAGGTAGACATGTGGTAGAAATTAAGCAACATCCTACATAATTTACCCGACGTTCTTACGGTAAAGGAAAACATCGTGATGCAACCTGCATACCGGAGAAGAAAGTCAAAGATATATGTGAAGTCAACCCGCAGTCGGCCAGCGTGGTTGACTATGGCCATCACCATTTAGTTAATGTAATCCGATCTCCTCAATGTATAGTGAACTGATGATGATGAATTGTATGATGTGTGCTAACCTGGCGATAGCCGCCTCTGTGGGGAGGTATAGTGAGCTGGTGATGAAAATGATGATGATTTGTACGCATGCTAACCTGGCGATGGCCTCTGCGTCAGCGCGTGCAATGGCAAGCTGCAGCTGGTGCATGAGGCCGGCACGCTCGTGCTCGAGGTCGCGCGCCGCACGCCCGCTCTCCTCCAGCTGGGCGCGCGCCTCCGTCGCCTGCGTGCGGTACACCGCGCAGTAGTGCTGCTCACTCTCCAACTGAGACCGTAGCTCCTCGCACTGCAACAAGATAACTATCACCATGGAACTCACGTAAATCACTTTAAACGTGTGCTAATTCTTACTAATATTATAAATATGATAGTTTATATAGATGTTTGTTAGAGTTTGTAGCCTAAAAGACTTAACGGAATTCAATGAAATTTGGTATAGATGTAGACAGTAGTCCGGAAGAACACATAGGCTACTCACTTTTGGTTTTTAAATTCCACGCGGACGGAGTCGCTGGCGAAAGCTAGTGTACGATTTGTAAAAAGCTTTAACAACAGTAAAAATAAGGAATTAATTGGTTTTTAAGTACTCATCAAGCGAATAGATTAAAGGGTTGCCGTCTAATTTTGATGCTAACCATCATCTAAATCCTTACAACTTTTACGAAGCATACCGTAACATGTCATTGATAATTAAAAATTTACATTTATCATAATTAAAACACTCAGCTAAACGGTAATTAAATCCATACTTTTCAAAATCATACAAGTTCCAGTAGTAGGTAAATGTTAAATAGTTTTTTATGCATTATGACTAAATCAAGAAGCGACACTGACCGTGTCTGACGTCATTCAAAACAAGCTAATCGTGAACCTTTAGAGCGAATTAAAACCAATGTAATACGTGTGTAAATAAAACATAAGAGCGCAATAAAATCTCAACAGCGATAGGTGTCCGGGAAATAAAGCGACGTCAATATAATTCTATTCATTAAAACAATACTTGCGAATTATATAACATGTTCCAAGGACGTTGATAGGAATTAAATAGCGAATTAACAAGAAACCTAACGAAAGAGTAATAACATTTAAACGTCTGCATTCTTTACGGGTGTTTTGTACGATTTGTAAATTTAAAAAAAAACGATACACAATTTTGTAACACGGAATAGATTATAAAACATTTCAACGAGTATTCCTATGAGACATATTACAGAATTATTCCCTTGTGTAGGACATTAAGAAAACAACAATTATTTTTGCTTCGTTTGGGAAACAAACAAACCCCAAGTATAACAACTAGCTAGCGAGATACCATATCTTTGTATTCATATTCTAGAAACATCTATCCTTGTCATATTAATTCTCTAACAACGGTACTGTGCCGGCACAATGCGAGGAATTGTACTTATAGCGAAGCGATATAAAAGCTTACGGAACATGCACGCATTCCCAGAACGCTTATCTAAAAGTCACTTCATATCCGTATTTTTCGAAGAATTGATCTATCTTTTTATAACTTTAAACTGTATTGTAACGGTATTGTGTAACCGGTTTCCGTAATTAAAAAAAAAATACCAAAAATCATTTCAGACAACTAAAAGTTTTACTTGAATATAAGTTAGTAGGATATTAAAGCCGTTTATATCGACTTCGAAATGTGCTTTCTTAATAATATTATAAATGCGAAATTTTTTAGAGGTTGTAGCCTAAACGGCTGAACGAATCTCAATGAAAGGTACTGCCGTAGAGGACAGTCTGGGAGAACACTGGCTACTTACTTTTTTTTTTTTTTTAATCGGAGTTGGGGACGAAAGCTATTTATAGAA
Organism: Papilio phestus; assembly: GCA_018231625.1. Classification (NCBI taxonomy): domain Eukaryota; kingdom Metazoa; phylum Arthropoda; class Insecta; order Lepidoptera; family Papilionidae; genus Papilio; species Papilio phestus. Next base: position 9,191 of record DVQH01001526.1, on the reverse strand, counting down.
ATTGATAGACATAAAAATGTCAATAAATTCTTAAGATGGTGGTAAATACGAGCAGCGTTTGTGTAATCGAGTATAGTGAAGCATTATGGGCCGCGTGTGAAGAGTGACGCTTGCGTCACATCGGACCGATATCCGCGCAACGGGCACGTTCTAACTCAGCATAATACGAGTATGTTATAGAAAAATTATATACAAATAGTCACGACATCAGATATTTACCTCATTCTTACATACTTGAAGCAAACTATGCAAGCGAAACTTAGAATATGACTAGCTTTCGCCCGCATCTCCGTTCCCGTGGAATTAAAAAACAAAAGTGAGTAGCCTATGTGTTCTGCCAGACTATCCTATACATCTGTACCAAATTTCGTCGAAATCCGTTCAGTCGTTTAGTCTACAAACTCTAACAAACATCCATGCATCTAAACTTTCGCATTTACAATATTAGTATGAAGTATGATAAGAAAATTTTAACTAAAAAAAACTGCTTTCTTTTACAAATAATCGTCTATCAATTGTCATAACAGAGCCGAGGATAGTTCTATTAGATATTACACTAAAATGTATTGAGGTATCAGAATTTATTCAGTCAATTACAAAGTAAACAATACAAGATACAAATATTTATTCGATATACTAAAGGGTAATTTCTAAAATGATTTACAATGACCCTACGTCACGCCCTCGTTATAAACAATTGTCTATCAACGGGTGAACTCGTCTTGTGCCATCGTTTTGATTTAATAGCGGAGTTTGAGAGCGTATTGATAATCTTTTGTGCTTGTGTGAACAATCGACATATTACGTGAGTTATGACATGTCACATAAAATATGTAGGTCTATTCGCTTAATTATTACAAGATTCAATCTTTACGAGACAAACGGTTGTTAAGCACGAAGTTAACTTTTCGCGTTCAAAACCGGTTAAGTAATTTTTACATTGGAGTTTATTATATAAAAAATTGTTAATGAAGTAGAAAATGTTACCATTCTGTCAAGAAATATGTTTATTGTATGTGATATCTTACTAATATTATAAATGCGAAGTTTACGTGGATGGATGTTTGTTAGAGTTTGTAGCCTAAACGGCTGAACGGATAGTCTGGAAGAACACATAGGCTACTAACTCTTTTTTAATCCCACGCAAACGGAGTCGCGGTCGAAAGCTAGAATATCATATATTACAAAAAATGTATTTTCATCAACATTTTCGCATAGTAACTTCACTAGTAACGATTATGGTTATTCCCGCCACCTTAGGGACAATCCAAACCAAATTCCAATAATGACAAGACATGAGTTAACAATAATTGTACTTTACTGTTCCTTGAATAAATGAATGAGGTCTAATTATTTCTATATGACAAAGAAAAATGACACATGATGTTAACCACGAATAAAGGTATATTTGGAGAACAGTTGCGTTGTGGTAAAACATATATTTTAGTTGGTTCTTTTAGAGGTTTTCGTGGGTCAATTGGCAGGGGTAGTGAACCAATGGCAAATGACACAATGTATTTGACATGTTACTTATCAGAAAATTCATTACGAACTACGAAAAAGTATGATGAAGATATTTTGAAAAGAGAAAAGCATGGAATATACCTCATAATCATAAAGTAAGAATTATTTGCCAGCACGTTTATGATTTGATTAAACATTTTAGAAGAATGACACGTTGTTATAAAGGTTCGCTACCCCTGTCTAAGCCAAAATCATAATTTCTCCGAACTTCCGTTTTGTATTACAAAACATTCAAGGTCGACTAAACGCTACCGTATGTGTTAGACAGTGACAGTCATAGAAAACTTTTTCGGTCGTTCCACGTGATATTGTCAAAATAAATTCCGAAACTAAGTAAGCTAAGGCTTGTATTGTATACATACAAACATGTAACAGATAAGTGAGTCATAATGTCGTAAGAGCGGAGGACAACCTATTTCGGCGTGATGAGACTATGATTAATTCAAAGAACAGTAAAAGCCACGATCTAGCCGTCGCAAGTCCCACCTTATAAACCTGCTTTAGAATTCACCTTTGCGCACGGCTTCATATTTGCTACGTGACTCATTTATTTGTTTATTATTATAAATACTTTAAAATACGTTAAAACGTTTCCTTAGATGCAGTATTTGTATGATGTATAATGTTGTTAAATGTTTGCTCATTCTTAATAAATATGTGATGGAATTTTGCTGACGATAGAATAATTCTAAACACGGCTTCGTTTACATTGAGGCCTAGTGCATGTTTCTGACTACGGTTATGTTTTTCTAGCTGCATAAATGAGTCAATAAGTACGATTTGATTACTTAGATATGACCTACTTTACACTGTGATCCATTTCTCTAGTCTACAACACTACTCCCACTCTTCTAACATTGTGTATTTTACTTCGTTAATCTGCGTCGAATGCAATATCATTGACTGTGAAGTAACAAGTTGATCACTTTTATTACTCCTAATGAATCTAAACGCTAGTCATTTTGTTAAACGGGAAGTATATTTTACGACAATTTAAAGGTACATAAAACAATAAAAGTAATTTAAGGTAGCGAATAACTTGATTCAACAGTGACTGCGCAAGATTTGGTAAAAACTTACCCTCGAGTAGTGCATATCTCGTTCGGCGCTTGCAGCGGCCAGCTTCTCTGAGGTGTCGTGTAGGGCGGAGCGCACGGCCATAAGGTCCCGCGAGCGCGCATCCCGCTCAGCGGCGGCGGCTCGCGCGGCTGCCTCCGCTGACGCCGTCTCCCCGCTGGCCGCCAGCCGCGCCGTACGCTCCTGCTCCAACGCCGCCGCTAAACCTACCACCTAGAAACAAAACAACCTTAGTACATACTTAAATTTTAAGTCATCCGACTCGAAGGACCATAAATGTTAGCACCTGTTAAATCACCGAAATAGAAAACAAATATTCGGTAACGAGATAATTTTCACCTTTTCACTTTCTTGTCGATGTTCCCCTTCCAATTTCTGCAAGCGCTGCTGCATCTGTCTATAGTCAACACTCAACATCGACATCTGCCGATCTTTCTCTTGGCATGCAGCTTCAGCTCGCTGTCGCCCGCCCTTTTCTTCATTCAGTTTCGCTTGCAAGGCTGCACAGCAACAACAATAATCCATAACATTATATAGCAAAACTACATGAGTTACTAAAATTTTGCGTGGTTATATCTTATTTAAATTGTACTCGTGTTTTTGGACACTAACAAAAAGCAATAAATTACTTCTACACAAGGAAAAGAAGTCAGGGTCTAATTACAATACTTCTTGTATGCATGCCAACACTTATTAGCAAAATGAACAATACCTTTTAATATTTTATCCAATGTTCCTGATGCATGCAAAAATTCAATAAAAGGAGTATAATTAGATATTAGGATACTGCTTACTTTTAGCTTATTGTATTCGGGACATAGCTAGTTATCTAAAAGCGTTATGAAAATCATACAACTGGAAAACTCACCCTTGACGATTTCTAAGTTCGCTTCCTGTTTAGAGAGTAGCTGCGAGCGCTGAGTATCTTGGTGCGCGCGCAGTTCCTGCTGGTATAGATGCTGGGAAGCACGCAATTCGTGGGTTAACGAAGCACACTCCTTTTCAAGAGAGGACACACGCTCTGACAACTGTCGATTGTCGGTCATTATCTGTCCCATTCTTATCGAACATCTCTCCAGCTCACCATGCGCAGCATTCAGTCTGCTGTTAGCTTCGGTAACTGCTGCATCTGAGCGTTGTTTAGCTGCCTTCATAGACGCGAGTTCTTCGGACAAAGCGCTTCTTTCTCTCTCCAGCGTGTCACGTTGCGCACGCAAGTTGGCCATCGTACCGTCGCTGACGGCTGCGGCGGCGGCCTGTGCGGCGCTCAGCTCCGCGGCTTGTTTACGAGCTTTAGTAGCAGCCTCTGTCTCCAATTTTAATTTCTCACGCATCTCCCCCATCTGCTTTTCAAGGATGTTGATTTTATCATTATAAGATTGCAAGTTATTCATCTCCTTAACTCTTTTGCTTTGTTCCTCATCAAAACGACGTTTAATATCATTGTAATTGAATTCGGCTTTCCGTCTAGCATCTGACTCTGCCTCGGCCTTTCTCTGGATGTCTTTCAAGTCGTGCCTAAGAAGAGCTAATTCCTTGTCAGTATCAGCTATGATTTTTTTATTTCTTGATTCCCTCTGCGCCAATTCTTCTAATTGAGCACAAAGCATAACTTGTCTATCCTCCAAGTTCCGCCTGGAGTCTCTTTCTCTATCCAAAAGTTTTTCTAATTGCAGAATTGCCTCAGATCCAACATTGTTTAAATGATTGTTTGCAATAGTATCTACTACATCAGTTTGTTTTCTTTTCCCACCACTTCGACAAAGCTGGAAATCACCATTGTAAGTAAATCCTACAAACGGTAAGTGGTTGCCAACAAATGCTTTTGGTATAGGAAAAGATTCATCAAGGGCATCGGATTTTTCGATGTCATCAAAATTCCGAGTATCATCGTCACTTGAAAGTTCTGGGACAACTGGTGGCACAGAATCTCTTAAATTCTCGAAACTCCATTGGTCGTTTATAAAGAACGGATGCTGTTTAATTTCATCAACACTATTCTTCCCCAATCTTCTAGTTCTGTCTGTTAGCAATCCTCTAATGAGTGATTTCGCGTCTTTCGAAATTTCTACATCATCAGGGAATTGTAAAGAATTCCGATGATCCATAATTTTTCCATATGTACCTACTAAACTATCGGCATAAAATGGGGGATCACCTATTAACATTTCATATAAAAATATTCCAACAGCCCACCAATCACACTCGCGCCCATAAACCCCTTCACCATTCTGAGACTGTAATACTTCAGGTGAAATATAATCAGGAGTACCTACAGCATTACTAGCTCGCACCAATCCATCATGACCCATCCGCATGCAAGTACCAAAATCTGCTAACTTTAGATGGCCATATTTATCAATTAACATATTGTCAGGTTTTACATCTCTGTGTACAAAACCCATACCATGAATTACATCTAAAGCCAGAACTATTTCCATTGTGTAGAATTTTGCCCACTTCTCTGGTATATCAAAATTAGACATTAAACTAACAAGATCACCACCGGGCATGTAATCCATCACCATATATAAATATTTTTGATCTTGGAACGCAAAATGAAGCTTGAGGATCCACTCTGAATTGGCATGCGCCATTATATGTCTCTCCTCCCAAAAAAATGTGGAATCCGACCTCTTAATCATTTCCACTTTACTCAGAAGTTTCATAGCATAAACTTGCCGGGTGGACTTTTGTCTGACTAGCTGAACTTCACCAAATGCTCCCCGACCTATCACCTTTATCAAATCAAAGTCGGCTGCTTTCATACGCAGGTTAACTATGTCTGATGCAAACTCTTCATCTAAAACAAACAAAGTAACAAATGTAAATTAGCATTTTTAAACCACTTTTCATGGTCCATACAATGCCAGCTAATAAATTTAAAATTAATTGTAAAAAGTTAAAATTGACAGTGTATGATGCTTATTTGGGGTGGTGAGAGTAGCTACTGTTGTAGTTAATTGTGTCGGAAACTGCAGTGCTTAGTAACTTAAAAGAAAATACATGACAAGACAACTTTATTTCAACTAGGATCATGTTACACTTATTCAATATTGACATGGAAGTATTAGTGAGGTACATAATCTAGTTTGACTTCTGCCCATCAGGCGAAATGACTTTGTTGTTGTTTAAAAAAAATATCTAGAAAGGATCTATAATAAATAATAGAAGTAACACTGGATAATAGACATTATACTAACAGAAACAAATATTCAATACAGCAATGCTGTTTATTAACAACTAGATATATAAATCTATAGTTACAAACACATAAAAGATATGTGAAAGAGTGTACATATTTCAACTGGTTAGAAATTAATAAACAAGCATACATATGTACATAACAAATGCATTATTTAATTACGAGGTCAATGGTCATATGTACTACATAGATAACAAGTCCGATTTGTACCTTTAATGACTGCTTCTCATTAGTACAAATAATCAGTAATAATGTTAAAACAAATAATTTCTACAGATAAGAAACAAATTCAAACATATTTAATGTAAAAAACTATGAGAAGATTGCACTCAACATATTCATTAACAAAAAAAAAATTTAAAAAATCAGGTTAGAACATTTCAATCAATTGTTTAGTTGAATAACGTCAAGACACAATTACCATGAATTAGAACTTTAAAATATAGGCATCCAATATATCTGAGTGCAGTTTACAGTATTGACAACCCAACATGTTAAAAATATACAACAGCATTTAGATGTCACATCCCCACTGAGGAATCATTCTAGGACACTCGGAGTTTTCCTTAAAGTGATTAGACCATATTCAGCTATGCTAGCACACTGCAGGTTAACTTCACAAATCATTGAAACAGATTGAATATTTCAATGCTGATGTCAAAACTCTAATTTGGAAGTTACAAGTTTAATTAAAGTTATCTCATGACGAAAAACATGTTTGTTTTATTTGTGTTTGCATGTTTTTATGTCTATAAACATATATTAGTAACCATGGAATATGTAATAGTGAAATTCTATTCAACTTTCCTCACGAAAATTAATGAAATGTCACTATTAGAACTAGATAATTCCACTAGTAGATCAATTTAATTGCATCAAAATGTAAAAATCTTTAATCAGTTACATACTTGTTGAAATACAATTAAAGAGATAAGATTATTCTTAAGAAAGAACTAAATATCTTGCATTATCATAGCTTACAAGTATGTATGCATTCAATTATGATGATGCATGTGTTGGAAAAAATATGTTACTTATGAAATTATATCATGGCTTTCAGAGGTTTTTACAATTTTTAGAGAGATTCATCAATTTGCGTCTCCTACTTACATCTACTGGTGTATGCCTCGACATTTTTCATGCGTCGGATAGCTGGATGATCGCAGTCGGCGACGAGTGCGGTCACTGTGTCCAGTAAGCTGTCCACGTTGCCGGTGGACTGGGGGTCACATAGCAATTCCTCCAGCGCACACAGCCGCCGCCAACGCTCCTCATCCTTTACCGCTTCCATTCTCAATCCAATTTTTGATCTTCTCTGACACTAAACGCCACCACACATTCTCCTGATTAGCACCCCGATTGGAGACACCACTCTCATCACGATACATCAACAAGTAGTAATGTTTTATTAACCTACACTTTTACAACGTTAACAGCCTAAGTTAGACGGGTAACTTATGTTTCATTATCAAAAAATTTACTTGTTAAAGCTCAAAATGACAGGAGATAAAGGTGGTTCTCACAACAAAGCATATGCACGTTTGCAAACATAGTTGATTATGTGATACAATAACAATGATCCGTGAAGTGTTAATTTAACACTGTTGTAAAAACGATATAATTAAGGACACAACATTGAAGGATAATGTTAAATAATGCTAAATTATAAACCGCTTGATTGACGAACGATGATCGAACAATAACGTGAAGATAGGAACATATTGCAAGTTACTGGAAGTGGAGTGGAGGTGGAGGTGGAGTTTGCACTTATACAATGGCGTTTTAAAACTATATTTCGATGTCCATGGTTGTCATTAAGTTCATAGATTTTGTTTAATTTTTAAAATACAGATCAAAAATTGAAGTTTCGTCAAGAGAATCAAAGTGTTTCATAAATAACTAAATTAGGGTAAGCACCACCTAATCGGTTCTACACCTTTTAACAAAACTGTTGGTTCATTCAATTCATTTCATAATTTCACTTCGCTACTTCGTTAAATCAGATATGAGTTACAAATGTTAACGTTTGTATGATTATGTTTAGAAGCTAAACTTCACTATTTTATTTATTTTAAAATTGTAGGTTATCGCCAAGTTATTGCTTTGTAAATCTTTTTCTGCAAAGGACGACAGATTATACATTAATTTTTAATAGTTGTTAAAGTATTATATACTCTGTGATTTGAATGAAATGCTCATTGCTCTTTCAGATTAGAGATTTTTGTCTATGAATGAGCCAGAATGACCAAATTTAATTCTCATTCTTATTCGTTCAGATAGAACATGGCGGTGCTAGACAGGATGTGCATAAGCTCTTAAATTTTTGCGTTAGCAAATAGCAATATTTGGTGGGTTCCTACATTTAACTGAGAGATTCATTAAGTGTCTTTTGAATTGTTAAAAAAAGTGCGAATCAAAATATTGTATTTATTTTCGTCTTTATGGACCAATTTGCAATGAAAATCATTACTTCATTGGTGGTGTAAAAATAATTGTGACAAATATAGCACATTATTTCAGGTAAATTTGTTGTTTCAATAACTACTATTAATACCTAAACACTATCTATCCCTTTACTATTTTATAACAACATTCACAAAGTATTAGCTAGACCTGATCTCAACTTACGTTTCATTTTATCCAAGTGTTCTCGTGTTATTTTCGTGGTAAATTCGGATATCCCATAATTTATTTCACGTTCTATTTAATTATTACATTCGTTGTTTGTTCAGGTGGATATGTATATCTAATTTATCCTAGCACAAGGAGCAATTCCTTTGTGCTTTTCAATCACGTGTGGCTTGATCGTTATTGTGGGGTCAATAACTGCTCGCTACAACCTATTTCAGTGTTAATCACACAATAGAGGTCGAAAGGGTGGATCTGTCTTAAATGAGATTCCGCTAATTTTAACCTATATTAGGTTGTTGATATTCTAACGACTGATTGTATCAAGGAAGTTTCGGATTGTCTTTTACATTCAACCGTCATATTTGTTAGTTCATATCATCATTAAGTTAATAAATGACATGTGGAGGTTGTTTAACGAAGTTATATTTCTTCCTGGGGCTGGGGCTGATGCATTGGGGTTTGGGGCGCTGCGTGCACGAGCGCGACAGTGGCGACAGATGGTGGGGGGCGGAGCGACGGCCAGTCAGCTGTGCGAGTGTCAAGTTGTCGCTCCGCGCCGCACCGCACCGCGCCGCGTCGCATCGTGGGAAGTGGCCTAAATTATTGCCCCTCCATTGAATCTTCGCGAAATTTGGCTCTATGGAGAGTAATGACCTAGATTTTAGAACCATTGCAGATTTTTAGTTACTGCTGTTGCCAAACTAACCAGTAACAATGACATTTCTATTACTTTTTTTATCAAAAGTCTTATCGT
>DVQH01001525.1:0-12471 GCA_018231625.1 Papilio phestus | reverse complement strand
GTACTGCCAAAGGTAGAGAACATTTTTGGCCGTTTCTTGAGTGTTGCCTGTATATGGAAGAAACTTTGTGAGATATTGAGGCCCTAAAAAACTTAACTTCTGGAATGTACACCGAGGGGCGAGAGAGTAATAACAACAATAGTTAATCATCATTAGCATCATAAGCACAGACACAATAGCAGAGAGAAGGGGTTAGGGTGCGCGTTAATCCAGAAACACTTGAGTGGTGAAGTACTGCACCAAAGTGTGTGTGGTGAGTGTTATTGAAAAGCCGCACTGTTAATGCTCGTTTGGCCTTAGTGTTACTTTCGTAGTCGTCATCGGAAGTGTGTTTTAATAATTGATCACACACACACACACCGGGCCAGTTTGATTTGGTCGATCGCAATGGTGGCAAAGAAGTTGAGTCAGCTTTTGTAGTATTATTAACATTAATAACTTGACTTTTGGGCGCAATTGCATTGTGTGGTCGGCTGGCAGCGCCTTCGTTCTCCTGGCTTGTGAGAATTGTCTCGGGCTGGGCTTGGAGATTTGCACCCAGCGCAAATAAGCTAAAGTGGTGCAATGTTGGAGCTCCGGGTGGACGGTCTTAGCCCCTCTCTTTCTTCCACTTTGCGTCTCTCTCTCTCTCTCTCTCTCTCTCTTTCTCTCACTCCTAATATCGTCTAATCTGTTTTATATTGGCTTCTTTAATTTCCGCTTGAATTTTTTATGACTTTGATTTGGCACCGTGGCCACCGAGCCAGTAGCAGTGCTGCAGCAGTGGTGGACCGGAGGCAAGCAAGTGAACGGCGAATTGCACAAACTGGGCCGCGCCACGCCGGCCAACATTCCGTTTTAATTTCACCCTGATGGTGCCAATTAATCCAAGCTTAACTTGTTCAGTAATCTGCAAAATATTTTTATATTAATTTTTATTTTCATCTTCTGATTCCACATGGATTGCGCTTTATTTGATTGTCTGAATTGAACATCTTGATCAGAGGAAGTTAAGAATACGTCTCTTACAATCTAATTAAATGTTGAATTTAAACTTGTGTAACTTATCTTAGCCAATCATTTTTTAAGGAATGATCTATCATTGAACTCAAGTGTCATTGAGTGTTGTGGCTAGTGCAAGCTTGAATGGTCTCCGATGAGTTATCTCAGACCAAGCGCCACTCAATTGCCTCAGCCCGATTGATTAGAGCCGGTAGTGCTGGCAATGGCAGTGCCACAAAACAATTCAAACTGAAATAGATTTTTAATTTCTAGTGATTGTCTCGCCTGCCAGCTCGATAATCGCGTTTTGGCTGGCGACATCGATCCTGGTGGCACCCAGCTCATTGGGCCCAGCAGCCACCAGTCAGTCCATCTGTTCCCAACTGTCGTGCCCCTTCCAACCCGACTTTCTTTTCTCTAACTCACTTTAAATGCCGCAAATCGATTTTCAACTTTGTTTTATTTGCTGACTGGTCGGCGTCTGCTGCTTCCATCTGCTTTCATTACAAGACAGCCAACACACACAGAGAGAGAGAGAGAGAGACAGAGAGAGAGAGAGAGAGAGAGAGTGATGAGCGAGGCACGCACACGAGCGCCTCGAGTGGACACTGAGTGTGTGACTCCCAAGCCGGACAGACGGCACCCGTTGGATTAGTGTAGTGAGTTATCGCTGGTTGGCTGTCAAATTCGACCCACACTTTCAGCATTGCTACAACTTTTCAGTGAAAAAATTAATGTCTTATGGAACTGGTCTGGCCACTGGCGCCAGCCTGAGATGGTTAATCAATCGAGAAGACACTTGGAGCCAGTAGGGTACCAGCCAACTCTCTACTGTACTGCCTTTAGCGGCTCACAGTCGATCAGTGGCAGGAATTAGGCGCTACCGCCACCCTAATCAGTGCCCACTCGGCCCCGGCGCGTTCACATTGACGTCTTGGGCACCCCCTGCTTCGGCACTTTCCCCAATCCTGCCTTTCTATGTTTCTCTTTCTCTCTCGCACACACACAGCCTGTTTGGATTTATTATTATTAGATGGCCCATTATTATTATAAACAACAGTATTAGCATTAAGTGTTTCATCCTGGGCCTAAAAGGCGATTCCGGGCAGATAGATTTTGTTCAGTGTCTATTAATCTCGACTGAGTGAACAGCAAAAGAGGGGTAGGGGAGGTGGTGGGACTCGGGCGCCTCCAAGACCCGAGGCCGATTAGACCACTGGTCTGCAGCTCGTATTGCTCGTCAGCATTGCGGTGGTGCGCCGTCCAACAGTCGATGCATTTATCTCTGTCCACTTACCGCCACGGCCAATTCTACAATTCACTCTCATTTTCTCCCTCCCGCGGTTCCTTGTCTTGCGCGCTTGGTTAAATTGGATTTCTAAACTAATATGGACAACAACCGACAAACAAACAGACCACCGCTTTAGATTGGATTTCGTTCTCAGTTGGATTTTGAGACTTTGAAACTCAAGAAGAATCTTTTAAATTATAGCTCTTCAAGAGTTGCCTAATTTAACTTTCTCTTCTACCCCTTTACCAAATGCAACGTGTTTGCATCACTAGCTCAATCGATTGATTTGACTGAAATTCTACTCAGCACAAGTTGCAATGGCAAGCTCTTTGCTTTAATTTGTCAGTCACGCAGTGGCCTCTTGTGATCAATTCTTCCTTTAGCCAGATGTTCTGTCGAGTTCAATTGTTTGATGTGCTTTTTCTTTCTTCTTTGCAGTGTCGAGATTGCTCTTCCTAAAGAGTTTTCTGAGCCGATCACTGAAGGCACACTGTTTACTTTGGTGCAAAGAGTTGAGTTGGTCTTTGGTAAGCCATTTCTATGTGTGTATATCTAAACTGTGAATTTGTGTGTTTGCAGTGGCACTTAAGAAGGGATTGTTCTCGATCGCACTTCAACTGAGTCCACTGTTCTGGATCGCGTTTGCGTTGCGCATCAAGTGCTTGACTTCTTTCTTTGAGGGTGAACTGTGCAAAGCAGTCTTGGGTCGTGGTGAGATTGGTTCAGAAGACGACGATGATGACCGAGAGGAAAATTTCTTGACGTCTCGAATTGTAAGTTTCCATGGTCAATTTTTTGCAATTAATTTACTACCGTTTTTGGTAGATCTCGACACTACAGGTACTGACACCAACCCGATCCGCACTAGTTCGCATCTCTTTTGTTATTGGCTTTACCTCGGTCATCTTACAACGCTTTGCCAACTCTTCATTTTACTTCCTTGCGCGCTACCAGTGGCTTGTGCGTTGTATTCAAACATTTGCCTCACCTATGTTCTACGTACTCGCCGCGCAAGCTTTTCACCAGGATGAAGATAGTTTCTATGATGACTGAGCCATTTAAGTTTACTCCACTACCGCACACAAATACTCATAGAGAGACATAGATGGCGGGCCAACGCTTACTTGTGGTGGAATAGATGATGATATTTAATAAAAGTTTACAGTGCTATTGGTGACTATCATTGATAAGAGTTGTGCCCGATAAGCACCAAGTTAGGGCTCCTCAAGAGTACGACATGCAATGCAGTGGGTCGGAGTGTTGTGGGAGACACACCTTGTCATTAGGGACAGCGACAGTAATCGGGCTGTGATTGGACCTCACTTGGCCACCAATTCGAGTAATGGCTTTGCTTGTTTGCCTGCCATGCCGTCATAACGTTAGCCAAGGAAAACTGACGGAACGCTAAGAAGAGTTGAAAATAATTTGGCACCCTCCAATCAATTGGTGGTGCGCCTTACATTATTCTCAAATCTATGGCGCCATTTTGAATGTGATTATTGTTTTCAACTATCAGTGGTGTGCTAAGTAAAGTAGCAGATTCGACGGCAAGGAAGCGTAAGAAACTGGTCAATACTGTCGATAACAGCGTCAGTCTATCGAGTGGTGAAACAGGCGCAATTGTTGATTAGCCCGAACCGAAGAAAAACCATCACCAACAGTATTGTTCCGGATTGGAATTGTCGTGGCTGTAATGGCGATCCTGAGCAGAGAATGTGTACCATAGTTGATGCCACTGAAGCTTGGGCTTTGATTCAATAGAAAGTTAACTTGCCAGGGACGTGCTGGTGAAACGAGTGGGCACAATGGCAGCCAGTTTGTCGCTGCACCGAGATGGGAACAATTGGTTCGATCTGGCGCTGCCGGGACAGTTTGACAGAGAGGATGATGACGACGATCGAGAATCGATGCCAAGCTCGCTTGGTCGGTGGTGCTTGATTGAAATCCTTTCGCCATCGATGACTGTGCTAGCGTAGTGGGCCATTTGCAGACTGCCACCCGCCTCTCCCTCGACCCACGGCAGCCACGCCATGGCAGCCAAGGGACAATTTTTGCCTATTATAATTTGCAATTGGGAGCCAATATTATTGACATGCAATACCCTTTCATAACAATCCTAATCTGTCCCATTGGCGTCGCTGTTCAGACAAACCATATAGTGAGGCTGGCCAACTCGGACGTGCTTTCGGATGGGCTCTAAGGGTGTTATGAGTAAGGCTCGTTCGCCAGTCCTATTGGACCACTATCTAATTTTGCCCACCAAACTAGGGGCAAAATTGGGCCTTTTGGCTAGTGCCACTGGTGCTGAACCAATGTGGAGCATGATGGCGCCATTATGACTCCCTCGCGCGCGCTCTCATTGCTACCCCCATTCTTATTCAAAGGCATAGATTTATCATAAATCATAGGGGCTGCTTTTACCAATTGGCCCACTGGCTGGCTCAGTCCCCGCGTCGGCCAATCGTTATTCCGTTACATTATACTTTGTAATTATACGCTGCAGCCGTTGATCGATTTTTATTTATTCAATCAATCTTGTTTGCTTCGATGCGCCACTCTTAATTCTTTGTTTTCCACTCTTGCTTTGGTGCCGGGTTCGATGGCGGCGAGAGCGAACGAGCGGGCCAATCTGTGTCATTAGTCGAATGCGCGCTCGCGCGTGTGTGTTACATTAAATTTAATTTGGATAGATTTAAATTCTTCGACATTGGAACTGGCGGACACAAAGCTAGGCGCGCAAGCAAACCCAACAAGGCGGCAAAGGGCTTGGGTTGGCTTGGTGACAGTGGCGCCACCAGCGTGGCTCGCTTTGTCCACCCAGTTGGATCGATCACTGCCTGTCGCGCGCCAGTCTCGAGTCATCGAGAAGACATTAAATTTAATTCTCTGCCGATATATTGATTTAATAACCGCCACTGGCCCACATTCTCTGCTTCACTGCCTTGGCTCACTCTCTCGCACTCACTCTCATTTTTAGGCTCTAAAGAATTTTAAAATTGAACATTGCTATAGTGAATGTAAATTGGCGATCCAATCAATTTCTAATCCGACAACGAAGAGAACAACCAACCAGCAAGTGAGAGGAGAGAGACTACGGACAGTGGTTGGTTTCCTCGATATGTTTCGTCATGCAATCTAATGATTGCCCTCTCTGTGTCTCCGAGCTCCTACACTCGTTCGCTAGATGGCCAGTATCGCTCGATCGATCGATGGCAGTCGCTGTGATCGTGTGCCGAGACTTGTCGTTGCCGACGACGACGTTTTATTATCAATTTTTAATTAATTCCCGGCATGGATCGCAGTGAAGTAGCCGCCACGTAGAAGTGCCACCATCACGCATGAAGCTATCACCAAGGCGGGTTGAGCCACGGGCGGAATGCCATCGAGACAGACGGCAAGGAGTACTTGTCACCATTCGCCAAGATGACATCTCAGAGAACTATTCCAGAGTGCCTTTTGCCAATTAGTTGATTCGACCCGATCGACCAGTAAGGAGTCACCATACCAATGTCGATTTTAGCTTACATTGGCATAATCATCCAATTTAGAAAACGTTAAAAAGGATCACCCATGTGTGCTAGTCCCACTCAGGACGCACTTCAAGTACCAGGCTGAGTTTTGCAATCTATTGGTCAAAGTACTTAGTGTTGAGTGACGCCAGAGGAGCCTCACTCATGGGATGCCACCGGCATCAATGGCAAAAATTGACCAAGCAGACGACATCGTTTATGTGTTCAACGCAAACAAATATTTGTGGATCTAGCTCGCCATAACCGTGGTCCTTTCTCATAGTCTCAACAGGACGACTTTCATTGAATAATTAATAACATTGGTTGATAATAGAATTAGTATTGGTTATTATGATTGCAACTAATAACGATAATGACGATGTTGGGTAGTATTATTGATAACCAGCTTTGGATGGCTGTTGCGATGTTGTCAGTGTTGGAGCTCGATGATACTAATACTCAGCTCATGTTGGAGACCGGTCCCGGCCATTTGGCGACATGCCACTCGGTCTAGTCCAGCCAACAAATCACTGACTCGTTTGTCTCGCAGCTCGCACTTGAGTCCGCGTCGACATGGCCTAGCAGAGACTCGGACTTGGACAGGCTTTGCTGCCGGACTCAGTGAGGCAAGCATTGCATCAGCAACAGCAGCATGCAAATTAATACTAGATTGCATGCTAATCACTCATTTTCCTGTTTTATCGCACATGCTTTAATTATTCCCGCTCTCTCCCTCTGAGCTAGTTCGCCTCGCTGGTTACCCCGCTCACTCGCACGCACTGCGATTCTTCATTGTTTTATGAATGTTGGTGCCGTAATGAAGATACTTACAATCTGCAAATGTGAGTTTTGCTCTCGTTGCTGTTGCTGATGGGCCGGCAGTGGCGCGTTGCATTGTCATCATGGTGGCACCCAACGCACTGGCATTGAAATCCGGCTCATCTATTCACTCTTGGTGTGATGGTTCACTACTGTCTGGCGCAAACTGGCAGTGAGCATTGCTCGTACCGTACTACAAAATCCCAGTGGGCGCAAAAACCTGACAATTTATGCCACACACACAAAACCAGCATCCAGTTTCCAAAATGTCACACAGCAACAAAATGAATCAGGTTACCCGAGTTCCAAAGTATAAAGGATGTCCCAGATGACACTGCTGCTGGGTTTCAATTTGGCCACTCACTGATGCTTTTCAATGAGATCGTCGTGTGAGCGGGTCAAGCTTTCGGGAGGTCGAACTAGTCCCAGCTGAGGATTCACAGAACACTCCTGTCAAGCAATGTTAGGTGTTCTCTCTAGCAACATTACTTCCTTTAAATAAGGATCGCAGGAAAAGCCAACCCTAAAAGAAAATTTTTAGAATAACGTTACTTTGATAGTGCTTTTTAGCAAGAAACTTCCTGCGACCTCTACTTTAAACTTGTTTTCCATAGATACTGACTACTTTTCATCTATCTTACAACTTATATTGGTCACCTCCATATTAAGTTTTAAATTATTAAGGTACAATCTTGATTTTCACTCAATGGATGGTGGTTGCACACATCACTTGCCACCTGATCATACCAAGTTAGAATACAATCATGTAGACTTTTTTGTTGTTATTGTATTATGTTTGATATTTATGTTATACGACCATCGTAATTAGAGTCACTTTTAATTGGTGGCGGGAAACCATCCGGTGCAGGAGCAGTGTGAGCGCGAGGGCACAATGATTAATGCTGGCATCGGGATGGGTTCATGTCGAGGCCATCCTGCTTGGGGCTGGTCGGTGGGCACGGCGTGTCATGTCTCTACCGGACCCGATAGCGAGACGCACGCCACTGGGCGCCTCTTTGTTGTCCTCATCCCTTATCGCTCCACCATTCGTGTCGAACTCTCGGCTCTACTCCGACTCATCGTTTCTTGCTCGACCACAATCTGGCAATGTATTGAAATTAGATTACACCCAGATAGACACGCGAGGGGACACTATCGTACGCCTGTTTGAAGTTTTTGTTGTGGATGACAGTGTGTGTGAGTTTGTGTTGCGGTGTGACTGGCGGGCCAGGCCCCCACCACAGTGATCGGTTTGGCAAAGTCCACCTCAGAAAGCCATCGCCGAACTTGGTATTATCTCACTGAGTGGAGAGCAAAGTCAATTGCCGTCATCGCGTTCAATTCCGCACTGGCGCATCCCGCGCGATAAGACAAATCGCACAGTGCTGCGAGTCCAGCAATGTCGAGGCCCAATATCGCACGAACAGACTCGGTACGCATGGTCCCATACTTTGGTAGTGGTGACTAGACTTCTCTCAGACTGGGTGCACTCGCTAGCAAAGCCATCTTATCACCACCCTCCGCGCTAGTTAACTGGGGACTTGAGACACTGCAGTGATCGATGCTCTACAACTCCACTAATCTAGCTTGTCGTGTTAACACCACCGCTCTATAGGTTGCCAATATCTCTTCGTCTTGGTTGTGATGTTTATTTTGGTCATATTTCTCTCCGAACTACACTGACTTTCTCTCTCTCTCTCTCTCTCTCTCTCAGTTCATTGGTTGCCAGTAGCACACTAGCAACGCGGCTTAACCTCGACTCATCGATGTTCTATCGGTGCCTATAACGCGCCACACGGTGGTTATCTCGGCTACTGGGGAGTCCTAACTGATCAAAATCAAAAATCACGCCGTTCGTGCAAATCTGTTGCGCGAGCTAATCTCATCACCTTTATCGAACGCAATCCAAGTTTGCTTATCACAAGTCTCTGTCACTCCACCACTAAAGATAAAACGCGAATCTTTCCATTTTGATTCATTTACGTAATTACGTTTCTCGCTCCAATTGGGTTTATGTTTTTTCTGTTGCTCTTAATCTATTGCTTTCCGGCTAACCTCGCATATCAACTCTTTGAGATTGTAGCTAGTGAGAGACATATTGCACGTAGTAGGCCAATCGGTGGGTAAATGTCGTATGACGCCAGTCTCTATGGCGCATCATTCTTACCAGTCACTGACAGTCTCAGTCGCAAAGAGAGTGGAGAGCACTTATCGTCAAGTAGCGCGTGGTGATGAGACTTGCGTCAAGTTACATCAAGCAAAAGGCTTGGCAGTAAGCCTCAAGTGTGATCGTGAACCGACTTGAATTGATACGTCGCATCAAGTGACACCAGGCTTTTCCAACCAGTTTAAGATGACTCTGTGGTAGTGACGGAGATGGAAGATCACCTCGTGGGCATGCTTGGCAAAAGCAACCAACACTGGACTCATCCAGTATAAGCTTTTGTGTTTCGAATCGACAAATTGTAATGCGACAAAGCGTGAGATGAGTTGGCTATGCCTGAGCCGCTCGGTGTGGAATTAATCAGCAGTGGAAACTTTAAATCCTCATACATACCACACGTATGATACAGGCTCAATTCCAAAAATAACGCCAAATCAGCTTCAAAAAAGTAATTTTTCTTGGACATATTAATTAATTTTTATAGTTGTCTTGGAATTATCAATACTACACTACTTGTGTAACATTGGAGCAAGACTTAGTGACAACGGACCGACTGTTGCCGTTCGAATTCATGGCATCGAGTGCCAAGCAAGGGCTCGTCAGTAGTAGCATAAAATATTAATGCTGTTGCTCTGCTTAATTGGTTTACCTAGCCGCGTGATACTTGCCTCAGTCACCTGGCACGGGGGCAAGGAACTAATTCTCAATTCGTTATATTCGTGCGCTTCTTCCAATCGATAAAGGAAAAAGACGAAAGTCTGTGCTCGGAATCTCACTACCTTCTAACCCACCAAATTGCTTCAAATCCCTCTTTCTCAAACATACTCTCTCTCTCTCTCTCTCTCTCTCTCTCTCTCGAGTTCGACTCTGTTCCATTGATTTTAATGCAATCGTGTCACCTCGATCTGTTTCGGTTCTGGGTCGTGGCCAAAGCGAGAGTAGAATATTAATTATTACTGTGTCAGAGAAGCAGTGGGTGACAAAGAGACCAATGGTGAGGCCAATTTAGCAGCGCCACCAATCCAGTGGAGCGAGCTGGCTTGCTTTACTTGGCTTGACTGTTTGCCGATCCAAAATGTCAGCTCAATCCCAATCGGTGGTCATTGTTTCCACCGTCACTAGAGCTACCCACGCCACCCGATTCTCTTTGGCACTGTGCTTTCCCAATTGAGGCATTATTTTAGGTCTCACTGTTGTCCCCTGCACGGGCTTGATTGATCGACCAAGAGAAAACGACGAGGTGAAGGCACTAGTTTGGCCAGCAATTTGATTAACCCTCCACGGCCTTAGAGCAGAGACAACTGAGTAGGTGTGTCCCGCGGGGGCACAGGGTAGGCCAACACTTGTGCGTTTTTGAACTGTTTCGGCACAAGATGTACAACTAGTGTTGGACTACCCACAATGGACCGGAGCAGTGCTTGCTACGCGCATTACCTTTTCATTATGATTAGCCATAGCTATAATCAAGCTAGCTCGAGTCGATCCAATCATGCCAGGCACGAAGGTGGTACAAAGTCACACGCGGTGTGATGTGAGCCTAGAGTGTGTGAGTGAGTGACGCGCCATCACCATAGCCACCGCGACAACACCCCGATTCAATCTGGCAGCACGGAGAACTCCCAATCACGGTCTCACTTCGAACTGAAATCAGACTAATTTCGAACTGGCTTGGGCCTGAAGTCGGACTGACTTATGCCACCATTAGGGCGTCGATGATCGGATCAATGGGGGAGCTCTACCGGTGTCTGGTGCCGCCGACACCGCACCAGCCGCGCCACACCGAGTGGCAGCTCACCTGCCCATTAGTCGGCTCGATTGGTATTAGCGATAATCGTGCTTGTCATAATTAAGTTAATCATGGAAAGTGAGCTTCCAGCACGAACAACTCGAGTGCGACACTCGGCCCGGGTCCCAATCATTAGAGTGAGACAACGTACGAGGGAGAGTCAGGCCGGATGTTCCCCACGGTGGACTAGTCGCCGCCTTGTGATCCGATAAGCACTCGACTCTACTTGAACCAGTGCCAAATTAGTGCCAACACTTATCGATGTCAAATTCTTTCAAAGTCAAAATGCGCTTCACTTCGCTTCAATAGCGGTATTTGGGGACTAACACCGAACCCAATTAATGTAAATTATGAATCACTTGGCAAACAAGCCCTACTTTATTAAGTGTTTGTCTAGCAGTTGTTTTAAACAGACAACGACCAAAAAGCTTAAGTAAATCTCACAAAAAAATAAATTGAAAAGTGTAATAATGATAATAACAATAAAAATGTCATTTGTAAAAGTCAATACTCTTTTGTTTACTTTACCATTGCGGGTGAATTAATCTCAGTGTCTCGGTTCAAATTTATTCACTTAGCTATGAATAGAGAGTGCCACGGACAACGCGTTACGCGAATGTTTCCTTCCACAAGCCAGTTTGTTGTTCAAGTTGACGTCCTTGGTGAACTGTTGCCTCCAAGTGATGACGATAACGTTGTAGTTGTCATTCTACTCATCTTCTGACATATTTTTTTTGATTAGATTGCATCACCATAATGCATATGAGCTAAGGTCAAGGACGAGCCCTCTCTTGGACCAATCGGATGGTTCTTATTCAATTCCACTTGTTTTTTCGGAGCTGTCATGACTCATGAACAATGTATAAACAAAAATAATAATAATAATAATAATTTGATGATTCACCCATAAACGACGTGTTCAGTGCAAAATAGTTTAGTTTTTATTCTTTTATTATGATAATAACTAGATCTGGAATCTTACTGTGGTAAGATTGGAAAATTTATAAAATTTTATGACTTCCTAGATTATGCAGGTTATTGTGATGACTGCTATTATTACAAACTTGATCGATTTTAAACGTTGAGCGTTAAAGCCCCAAAGAAACACGGTGTTATTCCACGGCTGATTCTCAAGTGAAGGTAATTGTTTCCAGGTTTTCTCCATTTCATTATTGATGACGATGGCGGGGATGATAAAGACAGAGTTTTTATTTTTTTGCATTCATTAAATTGTATAAATGTTACTTTTATGGTAGTATTTTTAGGTATAAATAAAAAAGATATATTAAATGCAATGGATAAAATCCATTGAATGACGATCAAGAGCACGTCGAATCTGGCATGACATTTCTCTCTCTCTTTCTCTCTCTATTTCCTCTTTATTTTCCCTCTCTAACTTGTGTGTATGTGTTTCTTTTACCGTTGGTTGACATAGCAATCCATTACGATTGAAATATTTCGGCTATATCCTTGTCCGATTAATTAGCAGTTAGCTTAGAGAGTTCTTGATCACTATCCGCCTAATGAACTACCATCTCTCTTTCTCTCTCCCGTTCTCTTTTTTCTTTATTCTCCCCCCTCTCTCTCTCTCTCTCTCTCTCTCTCTCTCTCTCTCTCTCTCACTCTCAAAGTGTTTTTGGCAAGTTGGTGCCTCACCCGACAGGTCGGTTAGTACAGTTACGGCAAACACACTATTGCGGTATCTTTCTTTTATGATTCTCTATTTTTTGCCCCCCACACACCATCACCTTTTTTCGAGTGATGATTATTTTGTTTCTAATAAATTAGCAAAAGACACTTGCAATTGTTATCCCAAGGAGCAACGTGAAACCTTGCTATAGCAAGCCCTCAAGAGATGTCTTCTTTCTCACTTCTACTTTTCTACATCTGCACGTTTTTTTAACACTACACACTTCTATAT
>DVQH01001524.1:0-12484 GCA_018231625.1 Papilio phestus | reverse complement strand
ATTATCCTTTCCATATTCCTTGTGTATTTAAAATCGTTTGTTCTTTTAAACATAGAGCTTATGTGTTTGTTTTGTATCTTTACAGTGTCGTCTCAACGTGAGATCAGCGAACGACTTCGAGTGGCTCAAGCAGTGTCGCTTCTATTTTAAGGAGGACGCAGACAAGACATGGATTTCAGTAACAGACGTCACTTTCGCTTACCAAAATGAATATTTGGGCTGCACCGAAAGACTTGTCATCACACCATTAACTGATCGGTATTTGACTTTAAAAAAAAGAAAACGAGTAAATAAGCATTCCAATTTGTAATTCGGATTAGTAAGATTACATTTCAAGTTTGTGCCATTCTAACATCTTTCTTTTATCCTGCATCTATAAATCAGATTTTACTAACTAGTTCTAAAACGCTGATATAAAAACTACCTATTATCACTAGTACTGTTTAACATTACCAGAATTTATACAAAACTTTTGGGTATAAGACTTCGTGTTTTTTATTGAATAAAGAATGTTGACAATTTCAGATGCTACATAACATTAGCTCAAGCTTTGGCAATGAGCATGGGTGGAGCACCATGCGGTCCCGCTGGCACAGGGAAAACGGAGACTGTCAAAGATATGGGCAAAACCTTGGCCAAATATGTCGTCGTCTTCAACTGTTCTGATCAAATGGATTATAGGTTATAATGTTACAATGTTAATGAGATTTATGTAATATTCATGCACATTCTTCAAATGTAGATATTACGCATTACAATATGTCAATTATCTTTACGCTTACACCAGTTACTTATATGCGATGGTAGTAAATACCATTTAGTCTGCGTATACATCATTAGATTCGATAACTTAAGGAAGTACTCCTTAATCTGATAGTCATTTAAAGTCAATCATTAAAACTGTATTAAATTTTCCTTTAATTGTTAATTTTGTTTTAAGGGGTCTCGGTCGTATTTATAAAGGTTTGGCGCAATCAGGCTCTTGGGGTTGTTTTGATGAGTTCAATCGTATCGAACTGCCTGTACTATCAGTTGCCGCGCAGCAAGTCGCCGTCGTGCTGGCAGCTAAGAAAGAAAAGAAGAAGTCCTTTTTGTTCACAGACGGAGATATGTCCGACATGTGCCCAGAATTTGGGATATTTATTACAATGGTAACTATTTTATACCTTCCTTGTAGCGTCCTTCAATTGCTTTGTGCCAGTGAAAATAAATATAGGTATTACAAATATCAGCATTTTCTAGGTTTTTATGCACCATTTGTGTCATTACATTTTTTCAGAACCCCGGCTACGCTGGACGTAAAGAGCTCCCGGAAAATCTGAAGATCCAATTCCGTACAGTAGCTATGATGGTTCCCGACAGACAAATTATCATCAGGGTAAAGTTGGCTTCATGCGGCTTTCTTGAGAATATCACGCTTGCTCGAAAGTTTTACACGCTATACAAATTGTGTGAGGAACAGTTAACGAAACAGGTTGGTATTTATTTAATTTCTTGCCAATGATACGGCACTTTTACTATAATTATTTGTTTATGTTGTTTCAGATATGTTTATAGCTACATATGTAAATATTTATTTTATTTTAATAGGTCCATTATGATTTCGGTCTTAGAAACATTCTATCAGTTTTGAGAACTTTGGGTGCTGTAAAGAGAGTTAATTCAAAAGACAATGAAAGTACAATCGTAATGCGAGTCCTGCGGGATATGAATTTATCAAAATTAATAGACGAAGACGAGCCACTGTTTATATCTTTAGTAGCTGATCTATTTCCTAATCAAGTATTGGAAAAAACTACATACCCCGAACTGGAAGACGCAATTAAAAAACAAGTTGATCAAGCAGGTTTAATCTATCATCCACCATGGGTGTTGAAGATTATACAGGTACTTATACGAAATACAATATTAAATAGGAAATAGAATAATATTGAAACAGACAAACTGCATTTTACTGTATCTGTGACAAAACTAACAGGTTACATTTTATATGAATTACAGCTTTACGAGACGCAGAGAGTACGACATGGAATTATGATCCTGGGTCCGCCTGGAGCAGGGAAGACAACCTGTATACATACCTTGATGACTGCTTTGTCTAACATTGAAGACCCCCACAGGTAAAATAATGTAAAGTCAGAATCGATTTTAATTTTCTATTTAAGTAAACTTTTGGCTAGAATCACTTAAAAACGATGTTTTCAGAGAAATGCGCATGAATCCCAAAGCCATAACCGCAGCACAAATGTTTGGACGTCTAGATGTTGCTACAAACGATTGGACCGACGGTATATTTTCCGCTTTATGGCGAAAAACGTTAAAAATTAAAACAGGTGAACACATTTGGTTAGTGCTGGACGGTCCCGTAGACAGCATATGGATTGAAAACTTAAATTCAGTGCTCGATGATAATAAAACACTCACATTGGCCAACGGTGATCGGTTGACAATGTCTCCAACTTCAAAAATAATATTCGAACCAGAAAACATCGATAATGCCTCTCCTGCGACAGTTTCTCGCAACGGGATGGTGTATATGAGCTCTTCGGGTTTGGATTGGGAGCCAGGTAATTTTTTTCTTCATTTGTTATCATTTTTTTTTAAATGTAAAAACCAATAATTGTTCTTTGCAGTCCTCAGTGCGTGGCTAATGACAAGATCTCAGAGGGAAATAGAAGTTTTCAGTGCTTTGTTTGAACAGACTTTCCTTAGTACTTACACATGGTGCACTCAGAACTTAACCTTCAGTATGCGAGTTCTTCAAAGTAACATAGTATTTCAAATGCTAAATATATTAGAAGGTTTAGTACCTCCACAAATCGTAGAGGACGAAGAAGCTTCGGGAAATAAATCGGTAAATGGAGACTTAGATGACGAAGAAGAAAAAGAAAAGACAGAAGAAATTATTCTCTTTACACATGAACACTTACACAAAATTTATATTTTTGCATTAACTTGGGGATTTGGATCACTTCTTGAAACCAAAGATAGAATTAGATTTGATAAGCATATAAAGACATCTTTCCTGGATATTTTGGAACTACCCAAACACCCAAATAACAAACCAAGCATTGTTTTTGACTTTTATGTAAAACATCCTGGCAAATGGGAGTTATGGGATGATTTGATGACCAACTATCAATACCCTGATACCGCGACACCTGATTACTCTAGTATACTAGTACCAATCGTAGATAACGTCAGAATTAATTATCTTATTCATTGTATTGCAAAACAAGGTAAAGCAGTACTCCTGTTAGGCGAACAAGGTTCAGCAAAAACGGTTATGATGAAAGCCTATATGAAAAATGCAAACCCAGAACAGTTCATGGGTCGTTCATTTAATTTTTCTTCTGCTACTAGTCCTTACCAATTCCAAAAAACTATAGAAAGTTACGTCGAAAAACGAAGTGGTATGACTTTTGGTCCACCGGGTGGTAAAAAAATGTTAGTGTTTATAGATGACATAAACCTTCCACAAATAAATGAATGGGGTGATCAAATAACAAATGAAATTGTTAGACAAACAATGAGCATGGGTGGGTTTTATAGTTTGGAAAAACCTGGAGATTTTACTACAATTGTCGATATTCAATTCCTAGGTGCTATGGGACAACCAGGTAAAACATAACTGTTGCTATAATTATGTCCTTTATTTCGCTAATATTGTAACCTTTTCTGGTTTTTCTTAATTTTACAGGTGGAGGACGGAATGATATTCCTTCTCGATTGAAGAGACAATTTTCTATATTTAATTGCCCCTTGCCTAACAATGAATCGATAGATAAAATCTTCAAAGTTATAGGTGAAGGTCATTATAATGTGAAACGTGGTTTTACTGCAGAAGTAAGATCTCTTATAAAACGAGTTATACCTTTAACAAGAGAACTATGGACGCGAACACGCCAAAAACTATTACCTACGCCAGCTAAGTTCCATTATGTATTTTCTTTAAGAGATTTATCGAGGGTTTGGCAGGGTATGGTAGGAACCTTGCCGACTGTAATCGAATCGGAAAAGTGCCTGATGCTTTTATGGAAACACGAATGTTCCCGCGTATTTTCAGACAGGTTTACACATCAAGCTGATAAAGATTGGTTCAATAATGCTCTATACGACCTAGCTACAGAACTATTGGGTGTGGAATACAAAAAAATGATGGGTAAAGATCCTGTATTTGTTGATTTTATGAGGTAACTACGAGTACTTAGGTCTTTTCCTTAATGTTTGTAAAGGTTCAAGATTTAACTAATTTTTGTTTCGTAAAGGGATGCACCGGAACCAACTGGTGAAGAAGGTGAAGACGCTGATATGGAGTTACCAAAAGTTTATGAGCCGGTATTTGATTTTAATGAATTACGGGACAGATTAGACATGTTTCTTTCACAATTCAATGAAATGGTCAGGGGCTCTGGAATGGATTTAGTATTTTTCCCCGATGCGATGCTGCATTTAGTAAAAATATCTCGAGTTATAAGACATCCCAGAGGCAATGTAATGCTAGTGGGCGTTGGAGGGTCTGGAAAACAGTCACTGACAAAACTGTCAACTTTTATTGCTGGATATCGTTCCTTTCAAATAGCTTTGACAAGATCTTACAACGTTGGCAACTTTTTAGAAGACCTTAAGTTACTTTATAGGTCGTGTGGTGTACAAGGTAAAGGAACTACATTTATATTTACTGATTTGGACATTAAGGAAGAAGGCTTTTTGGAATATTTAAATAACATATTATCTTCTGGGGTCATATCTAACTTGTTTACCAAAGATGAACAGCAAGAAATTATCTCGGAACTAACACCAATCATGAAAAGAGAAAATCAGAAGCGAACTTTAACTAATGAACTAGTAATGGAATATTTTCTTAACAGAACCTGTCAAAATCTTCACGTTGTTTTATGTTTTTCGCCTGTAAGTTCATTAATGTTGATAATAATCATCATACCAGTTAATCATCTAATTAATACACTATTCTAATTATTTCAGGTTAGTGAAGCATTTAGGTACCGAGCTTTAAGGTTTCCTGCTCTTATATCTGGTTGTACGATAGACTGGTTTCAACCTTGGCCGAAAGATGCTCTGGTGTCTGTTGCGGATCATTTTCTGGCTGAATTTGAAATAGAATGCACAAAAGAAGTTAAAAAAGAACTCGTAACAGTCTTAGGGACAATACAAGATGTTGTATCGAAAGTGTCTGCGGACTATTTTCAAAGGTTCAGAAGGTCATCTCATGTTACACCGAAATCATATCTAAGTTTCATAGGAGGTTACAAAACTATTTATCAGATGAAACAAAAGGAACTTGGTGATGGAGCACTGAGAATGGATACTGGTTTAGAAAAGCTTCGTGAAGCTTCTATTTCTGTTGAAGTTTTAAAGAAAGATTTAGCTGTTATGGAACAAGACTTAGCTTTAGCATCTGAAAAAGCTGATCGAGTATTGACGGAAGTCACTGAAAGAGCAATGCAAGCAGAGATAGTCAAAAATCAAGTACAAATAGTTAAAGAAAAGGCAGAAGCTTTAGTAGCTTACATCGCTGAAGAAAAAGAGAAAGCTGAAATTAAATTGGAAGCAGCTAAGCCGGCCCTGGAAGAAGCCGAAGCTGCGCTTAATACAATAAAACCAGCACACATTGCCACTGTCAGGAAATTGGGTCGTCCGCCGCATCTAATTATGAGAATTATGGATTGCGTCCTCATTTTATTTCAACGCAGATTACACCCATTAATACCAGATACTGCTGCACCTTGCCCTAAACCTTCTTGGGCCGAGTCACTAAAGGTAATTACCTCATACATATATAGACTACAACTTCTAGGTACAACATAATAAAATTGTACCATTTCTTTATTTCAAGATGATGGCGAGTACAACATTCCTTCTACAATTACAAAACTATCCTAAGGATATAATCAATAATGAAATGGTAGAACATTTAGTTCCCTATTTCGAAATGGAGGACTATAATATGGATACCGCAAAACGTGTTTGCGGGGACGTAGCTGGTTTACTTTCCTGGACAAAAGCAATGGCATTCTTTCACAGTGTTAACAAAGAAGTCTTACCTCTGAAGGCAAATCTTTTATTGCAAGAAGCAAGACTGAAGGTAATAAAAATACGGCAAGTACAAATATAATTAACACATTATAACATAATACATACTAACATTATTTTACTATAGGTTGCCATGGAAGATTTAGCGTCGGCAGAAAGACAACTGGAAGAGAGAGAAATGTCGTTACGGAAAGTAAAAGAACAGTATGAGTCAGCAGTATCTGAGAAACAACAATTAACAGACGCTGCCAATGTTTGTCTGAGGAAAATGACAGCTGCTACAGCCTTGATCAATGGCTTAGGAGGTGAAAAAATAAGATGGACTCAACAAAGTAAAGATTTCAAAGAACAGTTGGGTAGGTTGGTTGGTGATGTTGTACTGGCAACAGGCTTTTTATCATACTGTGGACCATACAATCAAGAATTCAGAAATAGCCTATTTAACACCTGGATGGGAATACTACAAAGCAAAAATATACCAGTCACAGATAATTTGAACATCACAAATATGTTGGTGGAAAGTGCCACTATATCTGAGTGGACTCTTCAAGGTCTGCCAAATGATGAACTTTCCGTTCAAAATGCTTTAATTGTCACAAAATCTAGCTCGTATCCGTTGTTAGTTGATCCACAAAGCCAAGGTAAAAATTGGATTAAGAACAAAGAAAGCACTAACGAACTTCAAATTACTTCATTAAATCACAAGTATTTCAGAACACATCTCGAAGATAGTTTATCTCTCGGAAGACCGCTTTTAATTGAGGATGTAGGCGTCGAACTCGATCCAGTCATTGATAATGTTTTAGAAAAGAATTTCATTAAATCTGGTTCTATTGAAAAGGTTATAGTTGGTGATAAAGAATGTGATGTCATGCCAGGTTTTATGCTTTATATTACAACAAAATTGCCAAATCCCGCTTACTCGCCAGAAATTAGTGCAAAAACATCAATAATAGATTTCACAGTCACCATGCAAGGTTTGGAGGACCAATTGTTAGGACGAGTCATACTGATGGAAAAATCAGATTTGGAAGAAGAGCGTGTTGCTCTCTTTGAATCAGTTATGAAAAATCAAAGAAGTATGAAAGAGTTGGAAAGCAATTTGCTATGTCGACTTACATCATCAGAAGGATCACTAGTAGATGATGAAGCGTTAATTCAAGTGTTACAGATAACTAAAACCACCGCTGAAGAAGTTAATGAGAAGTTAACTGTAGCTGAAGTAACTGAAAAGAAAATCATTAAAGCTAGAGAAGAATTTAGGGCGGTGGCTGCGAGGGGCTCCATTTTATACTTTTTGATTGTTGAAATGAGCGATGTAAATATTATGTATCAAAATTCTTTAAAGCAATTCCTCAATATATTTGATAATTCTATAACTAAATCAACAAAAAGTAACATTACCGAAGAAAGAATAAACTTGATACTAAAATACCTTACTCATGAAGTATGGGCCTTCACTTTGCGAAGTTTATACGAGAGACACAAGGCTTTGTTTACGTTGATGTTAGCTATGAAGATAGATTGCCATCGAGGTCTTATATCACATGATGAATTCATGGCTTTTGTCAAGGGTGGTGCATCACTTGACTTGAATGCTGTCACTCCGAAGCCATTTAGGTGGATTCTGGACATAACCTGGCTTAATTTAGTTGAAATTAGTAAATTAAAAATATTTTCAGACGTTCTTCAAAAAGTAAGTTACTTATGGGTTATGTATGTCATGTTTCAATACTTGAATTATTTGAATTTTGTAACAATTAAATCTAATTTCAGATAGCAACAAATGAAAAGGAGTGGCGTGTGTGGTATGAAAAGGCAAAACCTGAGGAAGAAATGATTCCATCCGGTTACAACGAAAGTCTCGATGTTTTTCGTAAACTACTGCTAATAAGATCGTGGAGTCCTGATAGAACTCTGTCACAAGCGCGAAAGTATATCGTTGGTTCGTAATACAATGAATAAAGTTTTCTTAATTAAATATGTAAAATAACACCATTATAACATCACACTATTGAACATGTAAGATACTTATTTATACTTTGTAAATTACTGTTTTTCTTTAGATTCGCTTGGTGCAGAATACGGAGAAGGGCGTATACTAAATCTCGAAAGTACTTGGCAGGAGTCTGAACCTCGGACACCACTCATTTGTATTCTCTCAATCGGATCTGATCCTTCCGCCCAAATTGCAACATTGGCTAAGTCAAAAGATATAGGTAAATAACTTTATTTACATAACATAATATTAGCATTTATTATATTTAGTTTTAAATTGTTTATTGTCTCATCTGGTGTTGTTATTTGCAGTTTTAAAAGCCGTCTCAATGGGTCAGGGCCAAGAAATCGTTGCCCGTAAGATGATTTCGGACTCGATGAGTGAAGGAGGCTGGGTATTACTGCAAAATATCCACTTGTCTCTACCGTTTTGCGTCGAAGCCATGGATGCCCTTATTGAAACTGAACATATTCAAGAGTCTTTCCGACTTTGGCTTACAACTGAAGTACATACAGATTTTCCTATAGGTTTGTTGCAGATGGCAATCAAATTTACTAACGAACCACCTCAAGGTATCCGAGCCAGTATGAAAAGAACTTATCAAAATATCACCCAAGACACGTTAGACTATTCTTCACTGTCGCAATGGCCTCCACTCCTCTATGCCGTTGCATTTTTGCATACCATCGTACAAGAACGAAGAAAATTTGGACCTTTGGGATGGAATATTCCATATGAGTTCAATCAAGCAGATTATGCTGCGAGCGTTCAATTTATTCAGAATCATTTGGATGAAATTGACCCAAAGAAAGGAATTTCATGGCCTACTATATGTTACATGCTTGGAGAGGTGCAATACGGGGGTCGGGTGACAGATGATTTCGACAAACGTTTACTGACCACATTTACTAATGTATGGTTTTGCGACGTTCTTCTTAGACCAGGATTTGAATTCTACAAAGGTTACAAAGTCCCACAAACGAGGAACATACAAGGATACGTAGATTACATAAATCAATTGCCTTTGACTGACACTCCTGAAGTATTTGGATTGCATGGTAACGCAGACATCACGTATCAGATAAACAGTGCTAAAGACATTTTGGATACTATACTTAGTGTTCAACCTAAAGAAGGCGGTAGTCAGGGTGGAGAAACCAGAGAAAGTATCGTATATCGCTTAGCTGAGGATATGTTAGAAAAACTACCGAAACAATATGTTACTTTCGAAGTAAGAGAAGCTCTACAAAAGATGGGCGCATTTTTACCAATGAATATATTCTTAAGGTTAAGTTCATATATTTTAATATAAGAAAGTCCTTTTGGCAAAGATTTTGCAGAAAAATGACGTTGCGCAATTAGTCAAATTAATTTAAATCTTGTTTTGCAGACAAGAGATAGACAGAATTCAGCGGGTTATTAAAACCGTATTCACCACTTTGTGTGATTTGAAGTTAGCAATTGATGGTACAATCGTGATGAGCCAAGGGTTACGAGAATCTTTGGATGCTATGTATGATGCAAGAATACCCAGTCAATGGTTAAAGGTAATTTTAAAAGTTTTGTCAATAGAGCGCGGCGACGATCGGCAATCAAGACTTTTTCTAAATGTGCGGTCTAAAATTTGTAATTGAAAATTAAGATGTAATCTGTTTAAATTAGGTATCTTGGGAATCAGCAACCTTAGGATTTTGGTACACTGAGCTTTTGGAACGGGAGCAACAATATAGAGCGTGGCTGAAAAATGGCAGACCCCATACATTTTGGATGACAGGCTTCTTTAATCCACAAGGATTTTTAACAGCTATGAGACAGGTTGGTTATTACTTCGAGTTATAAACTACAATGGTTTCCTCCATCCCCCTTCGACGATTATTAATAATACAATGATGTTTATCTCTTAGGAAGTAACAAGGAGTCATAAAGGATGGGCCTTAGATTCGGTAGTCCTGCAAAATCATATAACGAAGCTAAATCGTGAGGACGTACACGAGGGACCGTCAGAAGGTGTTTATGTTTACGGCTTATTTCTTGAAGGTATATCACATGTTTTAGTATTTTTGCAGTTTGACAATTGTAATCAAAACTATCGACATTTTATTGCAAAAAAATAAATTTTTTTACATTACAGGCGCATCCCTTGATCGAAAAACTGGCAAACTTATCGAATCCAAGCCCAAAGTTCTTTACGAACAAATGCCAGTGATTTACATATTCGCTATAAACACAACCGCCGGCAAAGATCCCAGATTATACGAGTGCCCTATCTACAGAAAACCTCAAAGAACCGACGCAAAGTACGTGGGCTCCATCGACTTTGAAACCGACAGCAATCCCCGACATTGGACCTTACGAGGCGTAGCCCTCCTTTGCGACATAAAATAAAATCCATCAAATTTATAAACACTTTTATTATCAATAAAAATGAAAATACATTCACGTTTTTAATTTAATTACAAAAACCTGTTGATTAATACTAATAAGAAATATACCACAAAGTGGTTGAAATATAATGCCATTTTAAAGACATCAAAAGAAGAAACGAAGGCAGCATTGACGTCATTTAAAGTAATTTCTTAACTTCATCGTACAACACGAGTACAAATGCCGCTCCTGTGCCTCGGAGTACATTTGAAAAGGCACCTTTAAAGAATGCTCCGAGGCCTTCCTGGCGCAGTATAGTAACCCAGCAGTGGGCGGTGCTCTTGTACTGGCGCTCGTTGATAGGCCGACCAGACTGCATCATCATTCTTCGTCTAACAGTATCCAAAGGATAAGATGTGATTCCGGCCACAGTTGTTACAGTCTGTCAAAGGCAACAAAATTTTGATACATAAAAAAATATTTCCTCACATATACTTGAGTAATGATTTTACTCCGCATAAATTTTTTTTTACTATTTCACGGGCTTCTTAACTATTTACGTCGACTGGTAGTTAATGCCTATAACCATAGACATTAAGTTCGTCGTTTGTTCCCTTGCTAACTCCAAATCATACAAGTAAGAGCAAATACTAGAAGACAATGACCAAAACATACCATGAAATTGTAGTTGACAAATAAAAAAAAATTACCTGTGCGATCATCCAAGATATGATTAAAGGGGTATTCTTTGGATCCGGTAGCATTCCGCGTGCAGTGTCGTAGAAACCGAAATATGCGGCGCGATAAATAATAATTCCCTGCACAGATACGACGAACCCACGGTATAAGCCAATGGGACCATCCGATTTTAAAGTCTTAAGAAGACAATCAATTAAACCATTGAATTCTTTAGACTTGCCTTTTCCGACGTCCGTAGCTAATCTGATGAAAAAAAAATCAAACGTATGCAACTAAATGTATAGTAAATATAAGAAAGTTCTGTATGATATTAATTACCTGGTTCTCGCAAAGTCTAAGGGATATACAAAACATAAAGACGTCGCGCCAGCGGCACCCCCTGATGCTAAGTTACCGGCGAAATATCTCCAAAATTGAACATTTTTATCGATATCTTTAAGAAAAAAGCCCTTGTACACATCCCTAAACGCAAAATTTAGCGCCTGCGTTGGAAAATATCGTAGCACATTCGCGAAATTACCGCGCCAAAAGGATCCTATCCCTTGCTCTTTAGGTATACGCACAATTGCATCCATTATACCTGAAAAACATTTAAACTAAAGTTTTAAATTAGGGTGCGAGGTATTGGAGGATACATTAATTTTAATATGATTGTACTAAAACGTCAAATATTGTCTTCACTTTTTATAAAAAACATCGGCATCATAAATCTATTAAATTCTTGCCTTCCAATTCTTAGCCTATGCAAAGTTTTGGTTTTAAAATTCCGATTAGTTAAATAAGTTTCCGAAAATAGAGATCGAATAAAGAAATTGGCATACCTTTGTATCGTTTGTCAGCTGCAATCTGTTTAGATACATGCTGCACTTGCAATAATAACTTCACTCGTTCAATGGGTGCAACGGTAGTTTTTGACACTGCGGCAGATATACCACCCGCAAGGAAATCCTTAAGAAATGCGCTACTACCCTTATCTTTCTTTTTATCGTCTTTCTTATCGTCTTTCTTTGACATTATCGCAGACTATTTCACCACGCTTCTATTTCTTATTAAATTCAACTAATACAATCTCAATTCAAATTAATAAACAGTTTAATAACTATGACTTCTTAGTGTTCCATATCTCGTAGACATTAAAATAAACTATGTATGAATAATTTAAACAATACAAACCAATCCTTAGAAATATTTTTTTAGTTAGCAGAAATTAATGTAAGTTGCAAAACTGTGACACTGTTGACAATTGTGGAGGAAATGTATTGTTCTTAATTTTTTTTATTCTTTTGAATATAGAACGAATTAGAAATCTCCTTATGTGCTACATCTAAGGTTGGCGTTATGTTTTAATGTCTACGAGATATGGAACAC
>DVQH01001523.1:0-12485 GCA_018231625.1 Papilio phestus | reverse complement strand
CTGTAATTGCTAACATCTTAGGCAACAAAGAAGTGTGTGTTTACGCTTTATTATAATTGTATAGATGTGCTGCTAGTCAGTTGACAAACTGCATGACAAGTAGTTTCTATTCTAGATTCATAAATCTATAACAATCATTTGTCATTTGTTAATTAACTGCTGGAATTTACATGTTTATCCGCAATTTACAGGTGTCAGTGTGAACGAGATTGCAACAAAAAACTGTAATTAAACATTCTTTTCTCGACGGCGATAAATCTATTGCCCGAGCAATTATTCTAACAGCTTTTATTACGGAAATGTTAATGAAAACAACAGAAGTGGACAAGTATGTCGATCGCGGTGTCGCATGTCCTAGCAATGGCTTAATATCATAAAACTGCAATAATAAAGATGGCGGCAGCCAAATATGGTAGTGATTGTCATTCCGGACATCGGGCCATAAATAAACATAACCTTTGTTACATTGGCTTAGTTCTATACAAAAAAGGCTCTCCTTTCTCGTATTTAATAGAAAACCTCGCGTCAAAGTTGTAAATTACTTTTATTAGTTTTTACCGTGTTTATATAGCTTTCGAGTTATGATATGGTGTGACTCATATCTCCATTTTCAGCGAGTCATAAGGGGAGCTTTTTAGCTCAATTACACAAGAACAATCTCGAAATGACTTCAATTGCTTTGGTAAGTTGCAAGCAAATTATAACAATTGTCACTTGTGGCTGTGTGCATTGAAATAACAAGTAAAAACTTATTTAAATTACTCAGAATCACACACAAATTTCATCAGACAACTGCTCCAAAACGTCAACATAGTCAAAATGTAAATTATTTTTAAATGCGATGACCTTTGAATTACAAGGTGATTATATATAAATACGTATATTAAAACACAATCTGTGGTTGATAGCATGGGGCTCGGTAATAAACCGACGGGCGGGCGACGCCACGGGGCGCGGCTAGCTCTCCACTTCATTAGCACACGTTTACTTACAAATAGTACAATCAGCTGACACAAAAGCCTTGCGAATCACACTTACTTAAAGGTTACCATTGATTTAAAAGTTTCACTTACTTCTATAACAATTTAAAAGGCTTGTAGAGAGAATCCCATCCAAGTTCAATATAATTCAGTAAACAATATTTTGGATATCAAAAACCTGCATGTCTTAAATATCGTATCACTTTCCAACAGGTTAATGTTCTTCACATCTCATTGATTTTGTTAAAAAAAAATATGTCACAAGCTTCAATTCCCGTAACCCTAAAATTTATTACGTAACCAAGTCCTCATTATCTACATTTCACAAAGGAATAAAGTTTATTTTAAAAAAAGAATTGCTATTATCTATTTAAATGACAAAACAATTAAAACATCAAATTTACAGTTATCAGTGTTTGAAATCCATTACATTTTAACTAATAATCGTAAAACTTGTGCAATGTAATTAACCCGTTGTAAAATTCCTAATTAACATTTCTTGTGACCTAATTATAGACTAGGTCTAGATTTCTTTATGAACCATTAACTATGTTCTAATTAATCAGGAGACGTGGTCGCAGCAACGATTAGCGGCTCGCAACAATAATGCACGTCGTAAAATTTCCTCTTAAATCATAATTACATTTAACTGCTTGCGTATACCGCAATCATAACAAGCAGCCGGCGCGTAATAATTTCAACTTTATTACAACGGAATAGACACTCTCTTAATCGCAAACGTGTCAATATTGGTAATTAAAGTTGCGTGGAGAAAAGCTAGTGATCGACTATGGATTAAACAGATGTGACCCTTACTGCGGCGGGCGGCGGGCGACGGGCGCTGGCAATGTTTGAACAGGCGATATGAAAATGGCGTCCGCAGTAGGTATTTTTATTGGATCAAATTCAAAACAATGGCAGAGGCTGTATCGCGACGCCTCGGCTCTATAAATATGCTTTTAAATGACGGACATTTTACGGTGTAGTAAAGGAGGCCCACGTTTAACATCCCCACTTAATAGCTGGGAGCATAAAAGTAACCGCGCTTTGCTCGCTTACATTGACTTACATTTGTGACGAATAGTCGTTGATTAATAAGTTCTTTTGCTATTGTACAATGAATGAAGTGATTTAAATGGTTTTCAAGATGGCGTGTTACAGAAGAGAGCATTGTTTTCAATATGGTGGGCACACCGATAAGAGCTTAACCTGCCGGCTACCTCTAGCATTGACCACTTTATGTCTGAGGCTTATGACTACACATGACTTATTATAAAGATTTCTGTTAACTATAACTGCAAAAATATAGTAAGAATGGAATAAATGTTAATAGCAAAATTCCTGATATAAAGAGATGTTTCAATACGATTTTCTCAAATATTTGTGTTATATTAACGTCTGGACGATATTTATTCAAGACTTTCTTATTGTAGTATAAAATAATTTAAATGGTTAATGTTTAGTTGTGAGCGTATGATAAATATGTAAATAATGTGGAATAGTTTCCAGAGGTGGTCGTTAGCTGATGTATCCTCCAGCGGGAGCCGTCACGACCCGACGTGACACACTTCTGCGGCTTGCGTCATTAATTTTTAGGCGTTTGTTATTTCACATATGGCGACGGTCTTCGGAGCATACGTTCCACGTCCAGATTCCGACCATCACGCGAATATAACTCTTATCAATACAATAATAAAGTACTACAAAACAAACACATCGCTATAACAAAAAATATTTTCCCATAAATTTTTAGGTCAGTGCCGACTGACATACCGTCACGTACGAAGGGATAGGGGTAATTAAAATTCTGTAATGATCGCACCGACACCTCAAACTCGAATCGAATGTTTTTTTTATAAACCACCACAGAAACAATGTTGTATCATATCGCATCTGTCAATCTGTAATTACTGAATCTCTAAAATAGTCATAACAAAGTGACAAATAAAATTATGTTATACTAGCTTTCCAGTACTATGTCCGCGTCGAATTAAAAAATACAAAAGTAATTAGCCTATGTGTTTCCAGACTATCCTCTACATTTATGGTAAATTCTTTCGACATCCGTCTAGCAGTTTAGGCTACAGACTCACACACATCCATCTTAACTTTCGCATTTATTATATTAGTAAGATTAAGTAGGTAAGAAGTTATATCTCTGTATTAGGTTTACTGGATTATTCACATATTAAATACTAGCTTTCGCTTGCGACTCCTCCCGCGTTTAGTTAAAAAAACAAAACTGAGTAGCATATGTGTTCTTCCAGACTATCTTCTACGTCTATGCCAAATTTCATCGACATCCGTTCAGTCGTTTAAGCTATAAACTATGTCATCCATCCACATATCATCCATAAACTTTCACATTTATAGTATTAGTATTAGTATGAAGTTTGTTTTATTATAGTTCTATCAATAAGGTTGGTATAAACGTACACCGCACCTGTTGCGTGGCTTGACATTTGCTCTGATCTTAGTAAACGAAGGTCTCTAATTGTGTGACCTCGGAGTGTCGCGGGTGGTGCATAAGTTATTTTAATGAATTCATACTTGTCATTGTTATTCAAACGACAAACTTAATAATTTGATAATAACGGATGGCGATTGATCCTACTAACATTACAGTAAATTTAAAATTCAAATAATTCATTACATTATATGTTTAAATTCGTAAATGACATTATGTAGTCCTTAATTACCTTCGTAAAATATTTGAGATATATTCTAAATGAGTTTTTCATAGTATTTAATGTGTGCAAGTTGCTGGCCTAGCTGTGGTGAGTAGGGCCGCGGCGGGCCAGGCCAGCGCAAGGAGGCGTCAACTGTCCCGGCCCAAAACATGATAAAACTACACATTAAATATTACCAAAACGCGTAATGACCACCTTCTGACGTCTTGAAAGCCGGTTCCAAAATTAAATGATACGTTTTAAAAATGGAATCGCTCCGTCCCGCCTTTTTTCCTCCGAGATAACCTTTAGTCCATTTCGGTCGGCATAACGAAAAAAAAATAAAACCATCTTACGTTTTAATTTTTTTAAATGACATTCCTGTGGTTTTTCTCACCGGGAATCTTCAGCGAGTAATAAGTTCGTTTGTTTGGGTCGCTTTTTGCGATCCGTATGGCTTTGTGCCTTCGGTTGTGATTGAGCTCCGGCGGACGAAAGGCGCACCCGGCGACCCGGCGACCCGCCGGCGGGTTCGAATCCGCCGTGTTAATTATAGAATTTGAGTTAATAGATTTAGTTATTTAAACTCTGTAATTCGAGGCCGGATTATAGTTTTTTACGACACGAAATTTAAAGACTGGCGTAGGTCGGTTCCGAGAAGTTTAAAGATGAAATATTTTTTGGCGTATATGACTAATCATTGCAGAAGTTGGTTAGCGCGGCCGAGCCGCGGACACCGTCGGTAAATCATCAGTGTGGGAATTCAAAACGTTTGTGAGTAGTTCTATGTACAAAAAACAGCAAAGGGACGAGGTTTGGAAGGCAGCGGCGTCACTTGTGCCCGACACGGGGTGGGACGTCGGCGACGCCACCCTTAGCGTCCCGTCCCTTTCTGATTCCCTGCCCGGACATAGTGCCGTCTCCTCCTTCTGTCATCTGGCAGCGCATTCACAACGTAGGGGCCTACCAGAAGCGATTCGTAACAGTGAATAATATGTTTGAATAGTTTACACCGTCTAATAATATTACCGGGTATGTACGGCCAGCGATGGCATCTCTTAACTCGAATTCGAAAATATGCCTTAAGTGGTGGATAATCAACAACGAGGTGCGTTTTTACGTATTTTCAAAATTGATAGCTGTATGTCGGTCCTCGTTAGGGCGCGCGCGACGTTCGGCTCGGATTTTACTGTTTCTCATTCGGGCCGGACGTAATGCGACCGTAAAAATTAGAAAAATCCCTGTCAATCTCCTCGAGAGCCAGCGAGCGGATTGAGACGCAGTCGGCGCACGGCAGCCGGCGATGGCGACGGCGACAATCGACAGGGCCACTTAAATTTAATAGTAATATAGAGCAAGAGCGGGCGCTGCTCGTAAATTCCGTTTCATTCATAATACTGTAAGTGTACAAAAGGCGACGGATCGCTGCGAGCGTTTGTTTCTCGACCATAAATACTAATAAAACGGCCTCGTTACGGGGACGGATCGAAAATCGGGCACACGACTTCTTAACGACACCTATTAGGGATCTTCTGTCTGGTCGATTTAATTGAAAAATTGTATCCAGAGCGTTGCAAGAGTCGTATCCGAGTCCCGCGCCGGATGCGGGCCCAGACGACCATTATCCCATTTGCCCATCCGCGCGGGGCCCGAGCGGGGCCGAGCGGGGCCGAGCGGGGCCGCGCGGGCTGCGTTGGCCGCGACACGTGGCGTCCCCGGGCCTAATTACTGCAGCTCACTGTCGCCTCGCTTTGACAAGAGCACTCCTGGCGGACGGAGCTATTGCAACTGACAACGTCTAAACTACAAGCACGCGCGACCGACTGCATGGTCACAAAAAAGACGAAACATTTATCAAATCGCTCGCACCGATAGAAGGATGGACCGTAGCTGACGTAATTATAAAATACCTGACATATCAGGTAAAAACCTGACGTAGGAACACCGGTAGGGCTCCGTCTAAAATGGAATCGGGAAGGTTACATCGCCCCCGTCGGTTGTCTAAAAACGTTTCAATATTAATTTTGTAATCTAGAGAGTGTGTTTTTCTTAGTGGCTTCTAAATATAGCCGAGGCGGGTTGAGCGCGGCCGCGGCGGGCTCGCTCGATTCGCGAGCGGATTTATCGTTCGGAAAGTATCGCGCGGGAAACTTTAACGGTCGCTTTAAGTCCGCGGATGAAAGTTTTACTTCCTATTCCATTTACAAAATGTGCTCTTTTAAAAATGTAATCGCCCAAACGCATTGCTGCGACGGCTTGGACAACGCAACAGTTAATTTTATACGTTTTTATACACAATCGTTCGAGTGTTATCAGACTGCGTTTAAATTATATAAACAAACAAATTTAATGAAATCCAAATTAATTTAAAGCGCCATTAACCTGATCGCCCCGAGATTAGGTTTACAAATTGAAAGTACAGTTAAGTTATCGAAGTTCATATGTAAACGTATGATGCGCAATTTTGTCTCCCTTGTCCCGCGAGCCAGTGTAAACAGCGGGTCAATAGCTGGCACATGACCGCCGCTGCGATAGCCGTTGCCCTTATCGTCCGCTGCCCTCCCTCCCCCCGCTGGTGCCCCCAGATCCTGCACTCTTCTCCAGTCGCTCAGATTTTACGTAAATACACCATCGTTAAGATAACCGTTTCCTTTCGACGCGACGGATGTCTCCTTTTTACTTTTATTCAAGTAATAAAATGAATGCACGGCGAAATGTTCCCCCGCGCCCCAACGCAACAGCGACAGCTCTCTCTATATTTATACAAACCTCACCTGCACAGATAAATCAACACGAAATTTTTCAGTATTCGGAACTAATAAGTAATGATATCTAGCGCTCGTTTGATGGTCCGTGTTGCGGAGGACAAAAACTTAAAAAAGGTCTCTCATCATAAATAACGTTGACACGGAGCCGCCCACGCGCCCACGCGGTTCTTATTAACGCGTCTGTCCGTTTGTACGTTCGTTACCTCTATTGTCGCAGAGAATGCGGCATCCTCGCGCCACGCCGGCCGGACATCGTGATCGACTATTTGAGTTAGAAATCTGTTAGCGAGAGGGATCCGAACGCGGGTATTTCACGTCTTTTATGCGCGAGTACATAACATTTTTATGGTCGATATAAAATTATACATGGCCGCATTAAATTTACGATCGATACTACGCGGTGACTAGTCAAAACAAAAGCGTACGCCGGCGCACATAACAATAATCATAAACAGATACGTTTGTTTTGACGAGATCGCGGAGATGGCGGCCAATTAACCAACATCGTTCGATACCTACTGGAATATTTTTAATTTTGCGTAAAGAGCTTTATCAAGATTTAGTGCGGGAGCGGGATCCAGTGAATTGGGCGCGTCGGCGGCGGCCGCGGGACTCGTTCTTGGCAATAATTTGGTCATCGCCCCGACGGCGGCCGAGCCGCGACAAACTCGCACTCAAGAACCAGCTCCAGACCTAACCTTAGCGTCTTTACACTGATAATGTAATAGATAAGACGCGCTAATTACTCTAATGGCCGTCTATTTATCTTACGGCGAATATCTTAAGAACAGTTGACGAAACGCGCGCTCTAAATTGCACGGTGAAAAATTGCGCTCGTAGAAATATCGTACCTCGTTATCTAGAGCCCGAAAATACACAAACGGTTAACACTATCCTTTAACATGTTATATTATTACAGCTAAGTCTATTTTAAGTTATGATAGGAATTCGAATGCATTGAGATCGATGCGACCACTCGACGCCATTGTTGTTCCAACCCTTCCGCGGCCGCGCTGAGTCAGCTCGCCGCAATTAATATTACTTAATGTAACCCACACATATTAGTGGAATTATACCGGAGGATTTGTCGATCCACGATAAACATTGCTCCGACGGCGTCCGACGGCGTCCGACGAAAAGAATTCCCTGACGATAATACGTAATGTCAACTTACCGTAAACTTTGTTAAGTTTTACGATATTTATTAAATCTTTACTGTTTTAAAGCCGATGAGAAAATTCATGTTTGTATCCTTAGATGCAAAATTGTCCGTTAATTGTTGCGTCCACGATCACCGGCCGATCTATCAGGCATTCACGGGGTGTGCTTTTAAAAGTTGTTTAAGCTGTCGGTTACACAATGGACCCTCAAATTAGTGAGCTCGCGAATTAACTTTGAATCCAAAGTGCGCAATTAACGCGCCTCTACAAAGAGGCAATCGGAAAATGAACAACGATATTCAAATTGAAAAAGCGACGCGTTAGGAATAAAACATCGGCGGGCCTAGTCTGTATGCGAGCTCCGGCGTGTTCGGAGATCCATCCGCCCTGAGCGCCCCAATACACCATAAGGCGCAGCTCCCGCAAGATTAGACGTCTATCATCTCACACTGATTTCTTAGCAAAGTACTAAGTACAACAAGATTTGTTTTTCATATGTATTGGAATAACCCTAAAACTACTGGGACGATTTTAAAAACGTCTTTCACCATAAAAAAGCTACGTTATCAGTGAATAACATAGGTTATATTTTTTAATTTTACGAGTACGAAGTCGCGAGCAACAGCTACTCAGAAATAAGAATGAGTTAAATAAGATCGTCCTGCGACGAAAGACCAAGTAATAGAAAGAAACATCTCAATAATTGCCTTGTACAATAACTGTTAAAAATCTACGAAAAATTTTCACTACACTTATAGTAAAAATTTACCGATTAGAATAATAGATATTTTTTTGATGTTAAATAGTGTTGCAAGCTCTAAAAATGACAATTAATTTTACATTTATTAGTTTAATCATACGCAGAATAGTATTTTTTTTAAATTAACGTCTTTTTTTTAATATCTAAGGAACCCCAAAACTGTAATGGACCAACAAAATCTTACTAACAAATGAGTGGGCGCGTCCCGCGGCCAACGCGGACTCATTTACAATTGATTTCCATTTGCGAACTCATAACATTACTTTGCTGGAATTCTTAATTCTATCCCATGATTTGAACATTCATAGACCTACATGTGGTTGGTTAGTATTACTTTCTATGGAAAAAAACATTTGTTGTTCTCTAAGTAACCTTTATGCCTGTTGCCAAATAAACTAGAATATTATGCATCTGCGCACACTTATACTTAAAATAAATATATAATACCTATGTTGTTTTTTTTGTATCACGAAAATCATAAAACAATTAAAAAGCTTTTTAATGATACATCCAATATATTTATCGAATCTCATAAAACACACATTTCAATAATATTGAAATTGCACTCGACGGCACTTATCTCGCCAATTAATATAACAACTCGATTGAACAAACTTAGAAATCGTTATCTGCACTGCCAAATACATTTCCCGCCATTCTTGCAACAAAGTGCATTCCCAAAATGGAGGACGTGTGTTTTTATTTGTTAATACCAATGTAAATCCATAAATCTGTCTGTACCGTTAAACAATCTAAATATGCAAAACAAAATGCATAGACAACGTGCAATAGAAAGCGAATGAATCCGCTATTTGACAGATAAAGACAAATTCTTTCATCTGTCAAAGTGACATTTGCATTATCTGTTTACAGAAAACTTTAATATCTGACGGAGTTTCTATTTCGCAATTAAAATAACATATTTGCTGTGAACAATATTGTAAAGAAATCTATAAATCAAGCTAATGCATTTTTTCCTTAAAAAACATTAAATGTAGCCAAAAATGGACCACAGAATACACCACGGATAATGGTTCCTATGTTACTTTGGTTACATTTAATTGGCAAAGAGTTTAGTTATTATAACAAAAGAAATGCATACTCAAAAATTATTTAACTAATCTATTACTTTAGAGTGAGTCCCGGAACATATTGAGAGCGCATACATCAATGTAATCACTGAATTTTTACGATTAGAGAATCTCTGAATGTGCATTAGCGGGCACAAAGAGCTCGGCCGCTATACAGATAATCTACAACACCCACGATCTGCCCGACGGCCCTTAACATTGATTATTAAAAACATAGACCGAAATGGACTGACAATAACTTTAATGTAAATTATGTATAGATAACCTCAAATTCTATCTTCTTTTATCCGTAAAGACTTCGCAAAAACAATATACAATGGAGTTCCAAAATATATTCCCTAAATCATAATCATAATCGATACAATAATAGTGTAGTCATATAACAGCAATAAGGAATTAAAAATATAACATTGCTTATAAATGTCGTATCGTAACGTAGCTGCCCACGGTACAATCTGTGACGCATACAGCGTCGGTCCATTTTCTAACATAGAATAATCCGAATTGAAAAATGGCCAGTTGTAATCACCAGATCGCATTAAAGCATAATGTCTCGACCGGTTCGTGTTTTATTATAATAATATATCATTCGTGTATGTATACTGTTATATAATGGAACGGACTTAATTTATTTGGTCACCATAGAGCCGATGACCGTTTTAAGTGTTTTTTTATCTGTCACCGAATTGGCGGGACGGGTTTGACGTTCTAGAATGGATAAGTGTATACCGTATTCGAATTGGAGTTTTTTTTTACACAGATAAGCAACCGGAGGTGTATG
Organism: Papilio phestus; assembly: GCA_018231625.1. Lineage (NCBI taxonomy): Eukaryota > Metazoa > Arthropoda > Insecta > Lepidoptera > Papilionidae > Papilio > Papilio phestus. The sequence goes on along the minus strand of DVQH01001523.1, from coordinate 2,276 downwards.
AAATAAAGAAATATACGAACCTGTTAGTTTAAATTTATATAATTTTATAAAATAAGCACTGAGTATTTATCTTAATTATGTTTTAGTGGTATCTTTGTTAAAAAGTAACGTTTATCAATGATTTTATTAATCCATTAATATTCACTGTAGAGGCCTATAAATTATTGACGCATACGTTAATACTAAAAGCATATTTAAAAACTTCAAATGTTGAGCGGCCGCGAGGGTTTTGATAAAATCTTGTCACACTGTCGGAGCACGTAACCTGTAGATGTACGCACAAAGATACGATTACCATACTCGTATATAAACTCAAGTGCTTTCTTTCACAAATTTACTATTATAAAAAGTCGATTTATCTTCTTCGAAACACAGGTGAAAAAAATAAAATAAGAGCAAAATGCAAACGATTTAACAAATAACTACTATAGAATGTAACGAAATTTTAATTTCGTAACGTTGCAGCTAGCCGCAATTGTAAAATTTATGTATCTTTCAGATTTTATTTTACTAGGTAAGAAAGTCCCTTTACGATATATATAAAATATTGTAACATAAATAAAAACAAAATTAATAAATTTTTAAATGTCAGTTAACAATTTACAATCAGTAAACAATACGTAAAGTTTTACAAATTACAATTTTATGGCTCGCTTCAGTTAGTGTTAATTTGTGGTCATAGAGTAAGGAGCGGCCATAGAGACGCAGACCACTTGTCTATTGCTCTATGGTTGAGCACTTCATTAATTTTATTATCTGCAAACCGTCTAAGGTGTCGTAACGCAGCTCAGAAGACCGCATTCACTTCATAAGCCTACCAACCCTAAAATTGATAATGCAACTAAGTGCAAATGTAATGTACTAATGGGTTCTTTACTGTATGATGTAGTCCTTTAAATAAGATTTTTGGATATTTTTAATGCATTACTCCGTAATGATTACTTTCGGTACTAATTTAAAAGGAAAACTGTTTTTTTTTATTTTGATTTCTTAATTTTACTTAAATTACGAAGCTTTGCTACTTTTAGAAAGTTTTATATTACAATTACATTTGTTTATTTGTATAGAATTTACACCTCTAAACAGAAATCACCGGCCACGTTATCTACCGACGGAACCAAAATCGAGAAGTATTTTAACGCTTTCCGACATCATATTTTTAATCAGTTCTTTGCTTTCATTATTGAGGTTATTATCTTAACACTGGCAAGTAAGCGCCAATAAGTTTAATGTAACAGCCACAACGATTGGCGCCAATTTAGAAAAAAATAAATAGGGCTGACTAAAACAATGTCACAATTATACAAATTAAACTAATGCTCTTTATTATGCCTCAATAAATATTTTTAAATTTAGAATTAAATCCGGTAATAAAATTTAAATGCACTGCCTTGCTCAAAATGTATAAAAACTGAAAAGGCATTCCAAATGTTTTTATTTTTCAAAATTGGAACAGTATGCGGTAGTATAATGTTGCCACAATTGACATTCAAGATTATGTTTTGGTGAAAAACGGTTGGCAATAATCATCTGTTTTTATAGATTGTTTTAATTATTTTTTACATTTATACAGTATTTAATTTAATGTAATAATGTAAGGCCAAATTAAACTATTGCAACATTTTCGCAATTAAAAAATGCCGATTACATCGTTCAGATTAATTAAAGCAAACGTCGTATAGATGTAAAAACAAATAAAAACTGTTTTATACTCTACGGGTTTTGTGTTGTAACATTTATAGGTATATTTTTCAAAAGTCATCAACATGGCAACCCTGTAGCAGTAATGGCGGCACGCTATCAGATGATCACGATTTTTATTTTCATTGCTTTCCAAGCGCAATATTTCTGCAATTATCAATGTAATTATGAGAAAAAGGCTGAAACCTCAAAAAGTTTATTGGAATTTAATTGTAATTGAATTAATTCGACGTAAGCAATAGCTTTTCATGATTTTTACCTTTCTATCAATATTTTCATCGTAATTGAAAATTGTTTTATTATTACAATTGAATGTAACCTTTCATACATTATTTATTTATATAGATATAATAATATAGATTGTATATTATTGTATATATTTATGTTAGTTTGATAATCTAGTTGTTTTTTTATAAAAATTTGTATGCTGCTTGCTACCGTCGGACATAACATAGCGCCTACTTACTGATTGTTTACTGTATAATTACATTTAGGTATGTTCTAATAGTTTTACGTTTTAAAAAACAATCATATTAATATTATAAATGCGAAAGTTTATATGGATGGATGTTTGT